>JAANYP010001934.1:0-93190 GCA_020465985.1 Centrapalus pauciflorus | reverse complement strand
GAATCAGATTCCTCCCATCACAAGTCCTCTGCATAGTCCCTTTGGCGGTGGATTGGGGAACCGTTTGGTTTTTTGGATTTTGGTGAGGTTGGTTGGAGGTTGGTCTTGGATTTGGTGGGAGGGCGACCCACTGATTTTTCCTGCTGAAGTTTTCCAAACTTCCTTCAACTTCGCCTTATGGCCATAAGGGCGGCTGTGGGAAGGTACACTCTAACCCCTCTAACCCCTTCATCCTTGTTTTATTGTCTGTATGGTCTTCTTGGAGACTCCTTTCTGTGCTACCCCAACACCAAACCCCCAACAACCTTGGAACCCAACCAACAATACCCATACAGCTTTTGACACACAGTCTAGCAACGCTATTGACCAGTTTGCCACATTTGAAACACTCAGCCCTGAATTTATCAAATGCTTTTCTTTTTGCCTAGCACCTGAATTTCCTTGCAGCAGTTTCTTCCAAACCTTTCTTGTTTGACCTTATTCGACAATAGCTATCATTTGCTCATCATCTTGTTCCGCCAAGATCTGCAGTATTCTTCTCATCTTTGACACTTCCCCTTGTCATCATTCCTGTTGACAGGTTGAGTAAACACATCACTCACCTGATTTACAGGCTGTCTCACATTAGCCAAAGGCTTGCACCTCTTTTGGATCATTTCCAAGGCATTTTCTCTTTTGTTGCCTTGATTGTTTCAACATTCAGTAAGGAATCCTACAGATTGCAACTAGATCCATACTTTGATAGTACCTGAGTTCTTAGATTGTTGAGAAAGTTCCCTCTTCAGGTAGACTGGTTTCCCACGAAATTTATTCACCAGGGTGAGACTGTCCTTCGACGATCCAAACAGCTTTGAGATCATTCCTAACAGCAGTACAAACTGGTGTAGGTTTCAGTGAGAGTCTCCACTTTGGTTTAGCACAGAAAAGTTCATACTGTCTCTAAAAAAGGATTGCTTGCATCATGCTTGTCCAGTGTGATTGTGGGTCCATCATAGACAGTACACCAAAGTATCCCACATTCTTTTGCTGTCTTCCATTTTCTCAACCCTGTTTGAACACTCATCCGGAAGAGAATATGACCAGATCTGTTTTCTGGCCTTTGCATCAGCGCCACCACGTCTCTGTCTTCATCAGACCATTTGAGCTTTACGCTTTCTCAAAGGTCCTGATTTCAGGAGCCAGCTCATTCAAACCGCTGGAGTTATGGTAGTAACAGAGGTTGGCACATAGGACCCTCCATCACTATCTCTTCGGCAGTTTGTACATCTCAGATTCTCTAAATAAGAGCATCATTCTGCACTTCCAACCAGAGACGCGTTTTGCTTGATTAAATTTGGAGGTTTGCCCATAGTATCCCATTGTCATAGTAAGACGAATTTGCAAGCACTGTTGTCCATGGAAAATTGGGAGAGAGACTGAGACGATTTAGAATGCATCCACACACTCTCGCCTGCTCTGATACCAGTTGTATGTCCCGGGAAAAACAAGGGGGGGGGACGGTTCCAAGTATATAGCTTTAAGCTGTAGAGCGGGGGGTTTGTGATACACGCCCTCTATTTTTAAAAACTACCAACGACTTTTCTCAAGGCTGTTACTCGCGATTATCTCACCATTATTTCGTTAACTTACAACACCCGCTTGGAATGCGGAAATAGTAAAGCTGACCGCTGATCAGATACAACCGTTGTTCATAGTCAGGACCACCTCAAACGAGTATACACTGAATACATGCATAGCAGCCCTCCCTGTGTTTACAGACTTAAGGGAACAGCTTATGTCCACACAGCTTCGACCACAGATATGTGATGTACACAGAAAGGCTTGCATGCATGAAAATCACACTTGCACGTTCACTCTTGGTTTCAGCACTTAGCTTTCTTCACTCTTCTTTCTGTCCTTAGAAGCTTCCTTTTATACCCACTCAGAGGATCTAAGAGAAACATCTTTATTGGACGAAATGAAAAAGGAGAAGTCTTGTTGAAAAGACAACATAACCTTTTCTGCACTTTTCTGAAAAGCAGACTTGACTTCACATGTGCAGAACTTTTGTCTTTTCACTTTGTCTACTGTTGCATTGCCTTTAACTAATTTAGGAATGTCAACTTTGCGTCTTTCTTCCTTGTAAAGGCCTATTTTGATATAAGAAAAAGGTCTGTCACCCTTTTTCAAATAACCTTTTGTCTTCATGTTACAGAACAGCGTGGGCAGGCTGAGCAGTTCTGTTTTCCACTTTGTCTTCGACTTTGTAAACTGATCATGTAGTCAAAAACAATACATGATGACTTGGAAACGTATTCCATAAAGTGTTTAGCCTGTTCACAAAGAACAGGTTCTGTTCACAAAGAACAGAACACTTTAAAATTGCCCAAGCTGCTCAACAGTGTAGAGCATCGTAGACAGTCAGCCTGTTCAGCAGACAGAGCAGCTTGGACAAACAGTCTTAGTTGCAACACATGCAACATATAGAACAGCTTTAGACTGATATTGCAAATCATTTTCAGGTTTCAATAAGGCATATAACAGGCCTTAAATTCAACCTTCAAATGCATCAACAGGTTTGATTATAAATCTCCCCCTCAGATGTAGAACAGGTTTGACTGAGACCTTTTTGTGCCTAACAGTAACAAATTACAAATTGCTAAAATTCCTTCAATAAGGAATTGAGAATCAGATTCGTGGTCATGTCCTGTGTCACGGGATACCCAAGTCTGCTAAGATGATCCAGATAACCTTTCATCTTCAGCACATGGGGTCTAACAGTTGTTCCTTCTGCCATTCTGCAGGAGCTTAGAGCCCTAGTCGTATATGTTTCTCAGTCCGAGCCTGAGTCTGGAACATATCCTTTAGCTGGCGATACATCTGGCAAGCTGAGACATCCATAAGGCTAGTCCGCAACTCAGATGTCATGGTCGCTAGCATTAGACATGCAACATTGACCGAATCCTCAGAGTGCTTCTTGTGGAGATTTCTCTCCTCAACTGTAGCAGTCTCTGCAGGAGCAGGTTTTGGTGCCCTTTCCAGAATACACGAGTTTCACTCTGTACTCAGAACATTTGTCAGATCTTATTCCCAGTTCAGAAAGTTGCCTCTTTTGAGTTCTCCATATCCCGAATGGACCTCAAAGTAGCAACATGTGCTTTTGGGGAGGATTTTCAAGTGAGAGAAGGATATTGACGTTATCATTGTTGTTGTTACTGTTATTGTCATTGTTATTATTAAACCGCTTCTACCTCTGTCTTTTTCAACCATCTTAAACAATTTTTCAAAAATTAGTATTTGATTAACCATTAATAAATCAATAACCCAAAATTTAGAAAATGATTTATTAATCCTAAGAACCATTTTACTTATTCATGCACCCAACGGAGGCTGAACCTACATGAATAAGCTACTTAGGCAGGCAACATATTACCAATTACAACCCCCTTGCAACTCTTAGATCTTATGAGATTTTCAATTTCTTAAATTGATCATGTTTAATCTCATCCACACCTTGGGCAACAGTCTTACTGAGGAACCACCACTGACACACACCATATAACAACTGCAAGTCACTGGCCCAAGTCTCACTTAGGATTCGCAGTGCTTACCTCACAGCTCTCCGAGTTTGCGGCGTAAGCACCCAACGAAAGCTGAACCTACTTACGACGACCGGTCACCGTGAGTGCCACTATATGGATGGTGTGTTGTGTCAGATTTTTAATTTGGGTTTATAACCAGTCTCTTACCAAGAACTAGTGGCCAGTCAGGTTAGTCAGCGGGCAGGATCCTTTCGGTTCTAAACCTTTCGGAAATTCCACAACCCGAGCAAGACTGTCCTAGACACCACCTATTCTGGTAAACAATCTAGTTAATGTACCAGTTTTAAGAATTTCAACTCTTTGATCATATGACATTTTATAAATAAATCTCCTTTTATTTGAAAAACTAGTTTCATAAAAATGTCATATCTAACACCTGACAAAATAATTAAAGTTTCCAATTTAAACTTCCTTTTAAAAACTTTAATTTTTCATCAAAAATGATTGTAGTTTTGATTTCTTTTATTTATCTACTTTGTCACCACAACCACGCAGATAAAAAATAACACATAAAGAAATAAAAACATACAACCACATGGTGACATAGCCTTGCCGAAACTAAATTGGTTTCCGAGAGCCATACGGACAAACCAATTAGGTCAAAATCTAAGGGACAAAAACAACACACAAGGCAAGAAGGATGAACTCTTTCAACTCCCACTAGCCTCAGCATCCGATGATGTCTCCGAGCGTCCTTGATGGACGACCTTCTTCTTGATAGACATCTTCGCCAAGATTTTTACATAATTTTAATCTAAATACATTTGCCTATTTTCTAACCTATTACAGATTACATCATAAAACCCGGGACAATGGCACGCAGGACTTCCCAAAAATAACCAGTAATAAAATAGCAAATATTGAGATTAAACAAACAACCATCACAAACAAGGGGTCTCAAGGCTTGGCTATGTCACAAACATTAATAAAGCAGTAAAGCATATTAATAATCCAAAATTCATTTTCATCTTGCCATGAAAATAATTCAAAGACCAATTAATCTACCATTAATTGAAGTAATCATGTCCAATATCGTTCTTAAATTTAATACGGTTCGTAAACTCGAAATTTAGGAACACTTTCCATAATTAGAAACTTTTTCCCGAAAAATTCAAATTCAATTCCATCATTGCATTATCTTTGGATTCAAAACTACACTTTTCTTAAAATATTCAATTTACAATTCAAACACCTTTGAAACTTATACTTACTATTTTAAGAAACTTTTTATTAAACAACCTTTAATAAATATAGTTTTATTTTCAAATAATATTGATAAATAATTTAAACTTCCTTTAAATAATTATCTATTAACTATTATTTAATTGAAACACTTTTCAAAAATAAATAACTAAACTTTATTTAAAATGTCAATTTTCTTAATAAACAATTTACCAAAATTTGATCATCTTTAAATAACACCAAAAACTTATCTTTATGGTTTTAAACGATTTCTACCAAAAACGTTAATGTCGAGATCAAATCTTAAAACATTAAACCATGACCGAGTATAAAACTCAAAGTCACGATTTCATCAATTTGAAAATAGAATCCTTAAATTAAACTCTCTTTAATTTAATAATGCATTTTATGGAACTAAATATCAAATGCATAAATTAAATCTAATTTATAAATTAAAATTACCATTAATTTTAATTTCAACGTTAAAACTTAACTTTTAATTAAAACTGATTTAATTTAAACGACGAATTACCGGAAAACGGAAACGAACCAACTTAGTTAACCGACTCATACTCGGGTTCAATAACCCATATGAACCGAAAACAAGTAGGGTATTAAACCCTTTGACGGCTGAAATTAATCGAAGCCATTAATCAACTCATTTTGATTATTTCGATTTCCATATTCCAATTAATCGTTTAATTATCGAATCAAATAATATTTAAACCGATTTGCGAATTTTATAAAAAAAAACTAATAAAGTCTCCACTTTAATTTTATAAAACCAAAAACATATTTACATATAATTTGTCACAAATGTCTAAATATTAATAACCAAACACTTTTGATTTATTGATTCGATTTTAACGCATTTAATTTAATCGTTCGAGTTTAACCGTGATTTAAACGACATGACGGAAACAAATAATCCATCACCGCGGTTACCACATCACAACCGAGAGGTCATGGGTCTCAACCCATGGCCGAAATCTCTAGGTTTGATTTCGCGAACCGAAACGTTTAATTTTTCGACTTTAATCAATTAAACACTTTTAAACAATCAAACATCAACTAAATAAAACGAACTAAGGTTTCAAATTCCCGAGTTCCGAGAAACTCCAAGGTTGGCCGAGAATCACCATGGGGTTTCCAAAACCTTTGGTCGATTTTTTCCAAGCCAAATCAAAACCTTAAACGTTTTAATTATCGATTTCGATCGTTTAAACACTTTTAATTATTAAAAATCGAAACTTTAAAAACGTTGGACATAAATACATGAATAATACTATCATTATGTTACTTGAGGTGGCTCTGATACCACTATTGGGAATTCGTATCGTTTTTTATAAAACATAAACATTAATCATATTAACGCACAGCGGAAGCTTTTAAAAATTACGAATTCCGTACACGGATCATCAAGTATACATAAGATAAGTAATCATGAAAGCATTAAAAATCCGTACATTTGTATTCGTTGACAAGAATACACGAATGAGATGATTTTGGTATCCACCAGTGATGACACGATCGAGCGGCGCCAGGTATGTAATCAAACACACGAAGAATGGGAAAACCAAAACCCCCATATATTTGAGTTTTTGGTACGGCCAATCTCACAACTCACACACACCACACATCCAATGTGTGTGTGTGTTGTATGTGAATGCAGGATGTGTATCACCCCTACCATATACATGTGCATGTATGTTTGTATATATGAGTTTTCGCCTCTCTAAAACCCTGCGGCCGCTATATATATATATATATATATATATATATATATATATATATATATATATATATATATATATATATATATATATATATATATATATATATATATATATATATTGAGGTTCAAATGAGAACTTTTATGCATCGGGGCACCTCGGGGCACTTTTGTGCATCAGATAATCTAACAAGGGTACACAAAGGACGTTTTGGGAAAATTAAATATATGAAATTAATTAATTTTTAAATATCATTAAAAGATAATTAGGAGTTGCATTTTGAATTAAAATCTTATATTAACTACATTCCTAATTTTCCTCCCCATTTCTCTCTCTCTCTCTCTCTCTCCCTTTCTCTCTAATTGTGTTCTTCATAATTTTCATAGTGATGATGATTTGAAGACAAAGATTAACGATGAACAACGATGATGATAAACATGAACAAGAGATGCAACCGATGATAAATATGAAAAACACGATGCATAGATGGATGAAGAACGATTAATAATGATGATGCATATATGGAAGATGAACAATGACGATGCATAGATGGATGATGAACGATAAACAACAAAAAATGATGATACATAAATGGATGATGAACAATGACGATGCATAGATGAATGATGAACAAGTTGAACACAATGCATAGATGAATGAAGAATATGAACGACGAACACGATGCATAAATGAATTTGTGTATTTCTTTTTGGTAAATACGTCTTTTTTGAACACGATGCATAGATAAAACGATTAACGATGAAATGCATCGATCTCCATCATCTTTTTTGAATTTGTGTAATTTTTGTTGAGTTTGGAAATGTATCAATTGAATTTATTTGACATTTATTATTTGATTATTTGTTGAAAATATTAAATTAAATGAGGTATGCACATTCCCCAAAATGCCCTTCCTTGTTTGTTTTCATAATGCACAAGATGCATAAAATTGTCCAACTATTTACCCTTTTGCTATCAATCTATTCCATACAATTTTTTGATTAAATGGATGATATAGGTTCTTTTGTACCTCGATGCATAAAAGTTCTCAATTGAACCTCCCTATATATATATATATATATATATATATATATATATATATATATATATATATATATATATATATATATATATATATATATATATGGTGGTCGTGGATGTTTTATATATATAATATATTAATAATTAAGAGTTTTAGTTTTAATCAAACTCTAATATAATAATATAATATATATATATATATATCTTAATAATTATCTTTATTATTTAAACCTTATATAATTATCTCTATAATTATATATCTATTAAATAATGTTTATCTTTTATATATTATCTATTAATATATAAACGAATAGATAATTATTTATAATTATCTCTATTTATTTGTTCATAATTATCCATCCAATTATCCAATAATGAGATGATAATACCGATTCAAATAAATACATCTTTTATTTAATATCTAATAATAAATAAAAGACTAGATAATTATTATTTAATTATCATCTAATGACAATTAAATCACTACAATATCTAATATTGCACTTTTAGTCCCCGTACTTTGAGATATAATTAATCATCCATTAATTTAATCTCAATTATCATTTCGTGTCATAAACAATATCCAATATTATTTATTTAATAGTTTAATTGCATCTGCTCAGTTGTGCTAATCGGTGTGACCCTCAAGTGTTTTATGAAATCAGCCATGATGCAGTAGTAATGTCATCTTTACACACCATATACTAACAATATATATATATATATATATATATATATATATATATATATATATATATATATATATATATATATATATATATATATATATATATATATATATATAGATATAGGTTCAAGTGACTACCTCTAATGCAGCGCACCATAAGGTACTTGAAATTTTTTTTCATGAACATGTTCTAATTAACATTACATATATCATATGTGAATTTCACGCAAATTCGAACACTCTAAGTGCATGAAATCACGCACACATAAATGCGTGTTCACATATATTCAAATTTGTATAAGTGTGTGTTCACATCATTTTTTAGGAGCTAGGAGATGTGAATGTATGTGAAATTTACATATGATATTCATAATGTTATTTTATGAAAAAAAAAATTTTAAAAAGTTTTTTTAAAGGTGGTACCTTCTGGTGCGCTGCATAATTGGTGGTACTCTCTCGAACCATTATATATATATATATATATTGGGGTTCAATTGAGAACTTTTATGCACCGAGGCACCTCAAGGAACTTTTGTGCACCAAAGAATCAAACAATGGTGCACTAAGGGTATTCCTGGAATATTGAATATGTAAAATTAAATATATGGAATTAATTATAATAGGTAAATTTGAAATAAATAAGGAATAAATATTCAAAAAGAGTAACCACCTCCTCATATCTCTCTCTTTTTTTATTTCTCTCTCTCTCTCTCTCTCTCCCCACCGTATCCACCACACCACCACCATCACTTTTGTTGTAACCACCTCTCCACCGTATCTCTCTTTGTCTCTCTCTCTCCACCGTATGCATCGAGGAACCCCGCCAACCGCCGCCGCCGCCACCGCGATGATGATGAACAAGAGATGCAACCGATGATGAACAATACGATGAAACACGATGAACATGAAGAACACGATGAACGAAGAAGTTGATGATGAACATGTTGATGCATCAATTGGAACAATGATGTTGATGATTAACAACGATGCACCATGATGAACACTATGCATTGATGAACGATGATGACAAACGATGAATACGAAGATGATGAACGATGATGATAAACGATGAATATGAAGATGATGATTAACAGTGATGCATCACGAATTGTATAGATTTTGTATAGATAAAACCGATATGCATCACGAATTAAACGATTAATATGAAATGCATCAATATATCCATCATTCTTTTTGAATTTGTGTGACTATTATTAAATTTGGAAGTGATCAATTGAATTTATTTTAACATTTATTATTGAGTTATTTGTTAAAATATTAAATTTAATGAGGTATGCACAATACCTAAAATGCCTTTCCATGTTTTTTTGTAATGCACAAGATGCATAAAATTGTCCAATTATTTACCCTTTTGTCATTTAATCTAATCCATACAATTTTTTTATCTAATGGATGATATAGGTACTTTTGTACCTCGATGCACAAAAGTTCTCAATTGAACCTCTCTCTATATATATATATATATATATATATATATATATATATATATATATATATATATATATAACAAAAATCGTTTAAAAACCAAAAAGGATTAAGTTATTTTCAACGAGAAATAAATTAATATACCGATCAACATCATTTTATAAATACATAGAAATATTTGTACACCATTATATAGATATATAAGAATGTTTATACACCACAAGTTTCACGTATATATTTCATATAAAATATTCGAACACATACTATATCAATTTTAATCCGAACTCGTAAAAATCTTAGAACTTCCTCTAGTTTCGACAATATAATCTTATATCCGACTCAGATCAAGTATCATCAAATCATCAAGGTGAGTCTTCATAGCCCCCGTTTTCACTATCATATTGGGGTGGAAATACATGCTTTGTTTTTTTTTTTAAATATGGACATCAAACTGTTATTTTCCTTATATGTATTACACATGAATGAAATCAGATCAGCCCTCATATCATGAACCGTTAATTACATTTATTTGTAAGCGCAAATATATTGTGGATAGATCTATCGGGAGTCATGCCCCCCATTCGGGTTAGTTCAGCTCGGCTAATAGCGGGTGAATATATATTCAACACACAGTATTACAGTCAGGGATATTACACAGGACAAACTAATTTTAATCAAGTTTCGGTTGCATGATGTTTTATGTGATACATACATGGAATTTATGTTTTATAGATTCAACTCATTTATGTCCATACAAGTCTATTATCATGTGAACCTATGAACTCACCAACAATTTGTTAACGTCTTTTAGCATGTATTTTCAGGTAACTAAGGCCTGCTTTGATTCAGACATACCCATAGGCTTCCGCATTCTTGGAGTCACATCCTTCAGAGATTTTTCATGCATTATTGAAGACGTTTAATTATGCATTTAAATCTCTGTATTTTGTTAAACATTTTTTACACTTACTGGTTTGTAAATTAAAAACAATGTTTTATATTTCATGTTAGACCGATGTATTTTGTTTGAAAACGTCCATATAGTGGTCGTTCGTTATTTATGGTTACGCTTCCACATCCCGTCATGCCTCGCCGCCAACCGAGGTAGCAGGGTGTGACAAAGAAACAGCTCACAAAAGGTCCTAGTTCCTCCACTTGAGTCCCAAGAGCTGGTAGAAAAGAGAGTTAAGAATGACGAATTTGAGGAATACGGAGTCATTCACAACTTCAATTACTTGGGATGGGAAGGACTGCTTGATCTTGGAGGAGAACGTATATACAAAAATGAAGTGGTGGAATGGATGACGACGTTAAGGCAAGAACAAGGGCAATATCCGGGTGATTTTCAACTACTTTGACACGTCGATGGGCACGAATTTCCAAAGACAACTAGGGCACTAAAGAAAATATTCAATGTGGACATTGGTATTGGCATAATGATGCAAGGTCATTCAACTACAAGTACAAGACGGACACACAATTAGCATCCACCGGCCGAACAAAAGAAAGGGAGTCGTCTATTTAACTAGCAGAAATTTTGAGAGTGAACTACAACACGGTTGCAGGGTACATGGACTATATGAGAAAGGATTTGAGTCTGATGGCTAAAATATTACATAAGATCGCCACCAATAATGTCCTTCCAAGCGGCAGTGATTTGACAAAAATCAGACACAAGGAGGTGACAGTAACTTACGCATTAATGGTCGGGGAACCAAGTTTATAATTTGCATGGGCATTGATGAACGATTTATGGTCGATGTTTGGCTCAAGAGATCGGAAGGTCATCCCTCACAGGTGGATTATCACTAAATTTTTTGTGAGAACGGTCAGCCATATCTCTAACAGCAGTTACCAAATGCAGTATCTGGTACATTCATCACTTCAGCAATGGTCCAAAGTATAAAGTTGTGATCTACGAAACAAGGATTTGAAATATTCGATACAGATATAGGTAAAGTTCATAGAGTAAGATATAGTGAAGAGGAAGTAGAGCAATGAAGACAACAGCAGGCGGAGCGAACAAACACGACTAGAGATGGAGGCGACATGTCACTAGTGATATCCAGACTTAATGCATACACCTTCACATTGGCAGTTTTCAGGAGGACGTGGTAGGACGGATGGATGAATTCTATCATGCTTTGGGGGTTCAGGAAGAAAAAATAGACGACATATATATTGGGGTTAGAGCATCGACATTTCATAATGCCTACTATGATCAACAAAGGTGGACCTACACAGAGGCAACACGAGACCATATGAACTACACCACGGGACTCCCATGTAAGTCGTATGAGAACTACGACTGGCAAAATTATGGAAGGCTCAACCAGGAGGAGCAAACTCCTCAATACTTCGTAGCATACGGCCAACTCCTGACTGCATGGGATGGGGAACGTTTGAGACTCCCAACTAGTTCATTCCCATCACAGCCTATAGCACAAGAAGATGATGCCCCGATTTAGCGACTTTGATAATAGCATCTTCGGCCAACCTCCACCATAGGGATCAGACCATCATCTCATAGCTTAAGTAGTAGTTAATTTTCGTAGTTCTTTGATTTGTTTGTGATTGAATAATAGTCATTGTTCTTGAACTTGGGTGACTGAGAGTAGCAGACAAATAACAAAATGAAATCATTCCCTTTAATTGTCTTGGTCTCCGAACTTGCGACTAAAACATGATGATGATGGTTAGGATTGGTTTGAAAGTGGTACGTACAAATTAATGAGTTGAAAGTAAAATACAATGATTCATAAAGACACGTAGACAAAGAAGTAAACTAAGTCCTGAGTAGGATATAATCGTGCATGTTTTAATAAGATGTTTAGCAAGGTTCCAATGTCTGCAGTTTAATTCATGCAATAAGGGGCAGGAGTTGAACATGAGTAAGCCTCAATTCAAATGTGGCCTAGTTCATTCAGGTAATTAAGTCTGAAGGGTACCATCATGCCTAGTCCCCGAAGGCCAACAGGTTTGGGAGTGACTGAACGAAATCTTGCTACACGGAATAGCTAGAAAGTCATCATGTTTTAACTTGAACGAAAAAAAAAAATAAAAAAACATTTTGCATGTAAAAGAACAAAAGATATGAGAAGAAAAGTTAGTAAGTAAGAAACATGCACCGAGGAAAAGAGTATCCAATTTGACCCACATGAATTCAACTCTGTAACCTTGAGATAAAAGAGTTTACAGTTGTGTGGAATGTTTGCATGAATGTTACAAAGTATGGTCATGATATATCTGAAGGTGATGTGGTTTGTGTCTTTGAATATGAATGTTTTTTTATGAAGGATAATGTTTACTTTAAACGAAATCTTTTTGCTACTTCCACGCTTGATAAACCTGCTGATGTTATAGTGTCTGATTTTTGTTGTTTGTTCGGGACGATCAAGACATAAGTTGCCTACAAAGAAAGAGGAGTGTACCATGGAGAGCACACCGTGTAGAAACCCAAGCGCAGGGGGGCACAGGCCTGCGCTTGCAGATGCGCGCAAACAATAAAACTAAATTTTGTTGATTATTTAGGGTTATAAACTTTGCCTATAAATACTAAACGTGTCAAACGATTTAAAACACGCATCTTTGAGAGGAAAACCTTAGTTTTTGGCAATGCTTGAGCGAGTACGGTGCTACGTCAAATACAAGAGATTACCTACGATGCAGGATGATGATAAGTAAACAATCTTTATGTGCTTCTTACACGATGTCCGGTTAATCTCACAATAATGTTTCCCGGAGAAACCACGAGGCTAAGTGTTACGTTTATGGACAATTATTTATATTTGCATGTGTTGAACTATTTATGCTTTGGTTGTAAAGATTATGATTGGAATTAATATGGTTAGCAAATCGTATGACAGTTCGTTGTTGATTTATTATTCGTGTCGAGTTATAATCTAAGAGTAATCAAAATGACACACACTATGCGTAAGATAACGAATTGATATTAATAACGATTTTAATATTATGTCTATGTAATCCGTTAATTGTGGATGAACGGAATCACAAACGCTGACTGTCAGTTCTGGGAGTGGTTGTTCTTTTGCACTATATTTGTTCAAACTAAGCTTTTCGTTTACATTTGCGTAGAGTAATCAGATTAACTTATTTTTGTAAAATTCATTGATATTCTTTTGTAAGAAATTTAAACCATAAATAACTAAATTTCCTAATCCAAGTCGCTCGAATACGTGTTATATAACCTCTCGCTCCCTGTGGAGACGATACTTATTTACCGTGTCTTCGAAGGTATCTAGTAGTTATTTTTGGCGAGTTCATCAGCAGGGTATTTGAGTTCACCAAAAGTCGAGCAAGTCATTAGGTTCTTCTTTTTCTCAGAGTTGATCTCAGCACTAACAGTCGTAGAGATCCCAGACCTAGTCTCAGCAGAGATCTCAGACTCAGTCTCAGCATATATCTTTGTAACATCCGGCACTAAACCAGGTTAGCAACAATGACCTAATATGTATTTAATAGTCAATTATAGCATAATCAGTGGTCATTAGAAATTAATCAAGTGATTAGCAAGGTTTATTAGAAAATTCAACTCAATTAGAATCAAATCATCAGTGCGATGAATCGGGAAATCAATTAATCCGATCACTTAACGATATGAGGGATTAATTCAACTAAGTACATAATTAAATTATGATTACTGACACTAATCATACACTAATACAATTACTTAACATTAATTATGCAAGACTAAAACAATTCATTAAAACAATGCATTCAAAAGTATTTATGAATTTACAAGAAAAGGGAAATACAAGAATACATTCTAAATACTTTTATACAAAAATATATATATATACAAATACATGAAAATAATCCATAAAAATCTGGCCATAGGGTAGTACTACCCAAGATTTGATTTCAATTTTTTATTTCCCAACTCCATAACCTTTCATAATCAAATCTTTCACACCCCATTCTCCTTTCATTTCAACATGATCTTACACTCCACCTCCATTTGAAAGACCAAGACTTTGCCTATAAATAGAGGGCTTCCTTTTCATTATTTTCACACCAAAATATCTCTTTCTCTCCTCTCAAAACCGGATCCCACACACACACACACTACAAACATTTTCATTCAAGTGTTCTTGGTGAAATTCAAGTGTTCTTGGTTCAAATCTTGCAAGAGTTCCCACTTCTTCTCAATTTCATACTCCAAATACATCAAAGTAAGTAAATACTAACTTATTTCATCATATATTTATGTTTATATAAATCTTGCATAATATATATAATCACCAACAACAACAAGTTTCATAAAAACTCAAGTTTATAAGTTTCTAATTTTATTTTTAAGATTGTTTCTTTAAATGTGTTTATGAATATATGAACACATTATAAAAGTGTTAATATTATGAAAACATGTGATATATATGTGTTTTATAACTTTTATAACTTTTATACAAGTAGTGTTTGAATAAACAACAAGAATCGTAAGTTGTTTCAAGTTTATAAACTGCGGATTTTCGGCAGAAATTTTATATCAACTTTGAAAAATCATAACTAATTCATAACTTAAGGAAATGAGTTGATTCTTGTCTCAAAAGTTAGATCTATGTCTTAACTATAGATCTGGAATTTTTCATAATTTATTTTGGAGTTTAAGACCTCCAGAAATTATTTGGGAAACCGAAAGTTTGACAGCTCAAAAATGGCCAACATAGGGTTTTTAACGAGCTTTTTCACCAACCTGAACATCTCGAAAAATGGTCGTTCTTGATTATAAAAATCCTTTGTTTATAGTAGTTTAATGTCCTAGAAAACCAAAGCCTAAAACGTTTTGGAGCTTGGTCAAAAACAACCTCAAAGTAGGCCGAAAAACCTCCGAAAAAGCTGGAAAATTATATATATATATATATATATATATATATATATATATATATATATATATATATATATATATATATAAACTTAACGTTTTAAGCGGATTTTATTTATAAACTTGTAATGTTGGGTGATTTAAGACATAAAAATCTATAAATATATATATCATCATATATTAGAGATATTAAGTCCTTATTATCATTTAGGACTCGATTAAACTCACGCGACGCATCATCCATCCATTCACGCTAAATAGTTTTTTACGCTAGTTTTTGCCATCGCAATATCGGTGAGTTCTCATAGCCCCTATTTTCACACTGTTATGTTTTGGGGTTGAAATACATGCTTCGTTTTCATATGGACACAGAAACAACTTTATTTCTATTATGTATTACACATGTGGTTCCATCAGCCCTTAAATCATGAACCGTTAATTGCATTTATTTGTAAGCGCGAATATATTGTGGATAGATCTATCGGGAGTCATGTCCCCCATTCGGGTTAGTTCGGCTCGGCTAACAACGAGTGCATATATATTTAACATACGGTATTACGTATGGGAATACTGCACAGGGCAAACTCATTTTACTTAAGCTTCGGTTGCATGATGGTTTACATGTAATACATAACATGGAATTTATGATTTTATAAATTCAAACTCTATTATTGTTGTCCATACAAGTCAGATTTACGTGTAAACCTATGAGCTTACCAACAATTTTGTTGACGTATTTTAGCGTGTATTTTTCAGAAAATTAAGGCAAGTCCATCACATCGGTAGTATTTTCAAGCTTCCGCATTTAAGGAGTCGCACTCAGTTTCAAACCGTCGGAGATTTATTTGCATTATTTTGAATGATTTAATTATGTATTTAAATCTCTGTACCTTGCGAACTTCTCTTTATCATTTTGGGTTATGTAAAACATTATATCTTTTAAAGTTATACCGATGTATTTTTGAAAACGTCCATATAGTGGTCGTTCATTATGATTATGGTTACGCTTCCGCGACGTCACGCTTCGTTGCCAACCGGGGTATCGGGGTGTGACAGATTGGTATCAGAGCCATAGTTATAGTGAACTAGGTTGCATTAGTACCCTAGACTATAACTGCACTTAAGTTTTACTGATTTTAAAAATATTTTGTAACTAACTAAAAGACTATGGATGGACCTTGATAGCAGAAAACATGTCCCACCCGGAGACCATCATCTTGTCAGATTCAGTGGATGAGTACACCCCTACGAGCCCCGCAGTCACTGAGGTTTTCACTAAAGGAGAACCATCTGAGGAAGAAGACCCCTCTGAAGACCCAATGGAGGAGTCAGAAGAGGAACCGATGGAAGAAGATGACGCTGGAGAGGATCCACCGCCCCCAACAGTCCCCGCCCGCATTTCATACCACCCGGCAGAGCCATCATTTAAGCCATATCGGCCTTACCCAAACGGTCCTAAAATGTTGTATACACCCCGAAAGCGGGTGATCACGCCAAGACGGGAGTCTATTCCCATCCCGACTCCCCAACCCAATCCCCCACCACCACACCGACGTGTAGACGCCTGACGATGGGGCTGGATACCTGAAACCCTCCGTGAATGGAGGCAAGAGGAAGGAATCCCTTCCCACTTTGAGATCTGAGGACCATCCTCCGCACCTATCTCGTCACTCACTCAAGAGCCCGCCGAACAGACCATACCACTCTTTGTAGCACGGTCTTCCAGGCATGATCTCCAACTTCGGTTGCTTAACCAAGACATCGGAGGAATGATCGCTCGTTTAGAGCGGGAGGAACGACCGCTCGTTCAGCAGGACGGACTGAACGAGCTCCGGCAACGATTAGCCGAGAGCGAGGCCCGCAATGAGGAGCTGGCACAGCGCCTCAATGCTTTAGAAAAGGGAGAGACCCCTGATCACTCCCGCACCTAGTACCCCCTCTATCTTTGTAATATTAGGAAATTATTATGTAATAGTGTAGGACTAAAATTTTCGGGTAATAACCCGCCCCAATGTAAGAAAATTATGAATGATTAATGAAAAATTGCAAGTTATTTATGAAATTATGTTTGATGATTATAGTGTTGTGCCTTAAGAAAAATTTACATCTTTAAGATTCAACTTCTTACACTATGCTATTTTCTTTAAACTTTAAGATAATGCCGCCGAGACGAGTTATGAACGCCGCAGAAATTGAGGAACTAGTTGCACAAAGAGTGGCTGCTGCTATAGCCACTTACGAGACCAACAGAAATAGTTCAGCTAATGGAGATGGTGGTGCTAGCCGCACCACGGGAGGAACTGAAACCCACCCTAAGGGTTGCGGAATTAAGGGGTTTTTGAGCTGCAAGCCCCGATACTTCAATGGGACCGAAGGAGCCGTCAGATTAGTACGATGGTTCGGAACGTTGGAATCTGTCTTCCGTGTTAGCGGATGCATTAAAGGAGACAAAGTAAAGTTCGTCACCCACACTCTGCAAGACAGCGCCTTGACATGGTGGAACTCGTATACCCAGTCTGTGGGGATTGATGCAGCTTACCAACTCGCCTGGACCGAGTTGAAGCAGATGATGACCGATGAGTATTGCCTGAGGAATGAGCTACAGAAAATGGAGTCAGAGTTTTGGAATCTGGCTATGAAGGGTACGGATGTAGCTGGGTACACCAACCGGTTCCACGAACTGAGTATTCTGTGCCCTCAGATGGTGACCCCTGAGTACAAGAAAATCGAACGTTACATTTGGGGACTCACTCCTCAAATTCAAGGAAATGTCACTGCCTCCAACCAATCCACCATACAAGATGCCGTTAGAATGGCCAACAATCTTATGGATCAAGTGTCCCGGAGGAATGAAGCCAAGGCCGGGGAAAACAAGAGGAAGTGGGAGGACAAGTCCGGGAGGAATACGGGTTCGCAATCCAAGAAGCCCGAGACCATCAAGGCTTATGTAGCAGGAGCTGAGTCAAGGAAAGGCTACACGGGTACCAAGCCTTTCTGCACCCAATGCACATTTCATCACAACAAGGGTCCCTGCCCAACCTCTTGTGGAAAATGCAAACGGATTGGCCATGTGGCCAAAGACTGTAAATTTGGAACCCCGGGTGTCAATGGCGGCAATCAGAGAGGCTGCTATGAATGTGGAGCTTCTGGGCACTTCAAGAGTGAGTGTCCGAAGTTGAGAAATGGTGGAGGAGCTCAGGGGAGAGCTTTTGTGTTAGGAGCAGGTGACGCTCGTCAGGATCCCCATGTGGTATCAGGTACGTTTCTTTTAAATGACATTTACGCTTACGTACTCTTTGATACTGGGGCTGATAGGAGCTTTATATCTGATAAGTTTAGTAAGCAATTGAATGCCACTCCTTTTCCCTTAGACAACTCTTATACTATAGAACTGGCTGACGGCAAAATAATAGAGGCAAGTATTATTATTAAGGAATGCACGCTGAAACTGGCAGATCATCCCTTTAAAATAGACTTGATGCCTATAGAACTCGGAAGTTTTGATGTAGTAATTGGCACAGATTGGTTGTCACACAATCATGCCGAGATATTGTGCAGTAAGAAAGTGGTACGGATACCACTCCACAAGAAGAAGGTCCTAACAGTCCAGGGGGAAAGAAAGAACCGACAGTTGAATGTCATATCTGGCCTAAGAACATTAAAGTGCCTTAGAAAAGGTTGCCATGCGGTATTAGTAAAAATCATAGAAAAAGAGTCGGAGGAGAAACGACTCGAGGATATTCCAGTGGTTTGTGACTATCCTAAGGTCTTCCCGGAAGATTTGCCCGGGCTTCCGCCAACTAGGCAACTAGTCAAATCGATTTGGTGCCGGGAGCTGCACCGGTCGCAAGAGCCCCATACAGACTCACTCCTTCTGAAATGCAAGAGCTATCCAATCAATTACAAGAGTTGATGGATAAAGGATTCATTCGACCAAGTTCCTCACCTTGGGGAGCTCCGGTCTTGTTCGTGAAAAAGAAAGACGGATCCTTCAGAATGTGCATAGACTACCGAGAGCTAAACAAGTTGACAGTAAAGAACCGCTACCCCCTTCCCAGAATTGACGACCTGTTTGACCAACTACAGGGATCTAGTTCTACTCTAAGATTGATCTGCGATCCGGTTATCATCAAGTAAAGGTTCGGGAAGAAGACATTCCCAAGACATTATTCAGAACTCGTTATGGACATTACGAATTCCAGGTGATGCCATTCGGTTTGACCAACACACCAGCCGTATTCATGGACCTCATGAATCGAGTGTGTAAACCGTATCTGGACAAATTTGTAATAGTGTTCATAGACGATATCCTCATCTATTCCAGAAATAAGGAAGAGCACGAACAACATCTCAAGCTGATCTTAGAGCTGTTAGAGAAGGAACAGTTATACGCCAAATTTTCAAAATGTGAATTTTGGTTGCAAGAAGTTAAATTCGTTGGACATGTGATCAACAGCCAGGGAATCCAAGTTGATCCATCAAAAATCGAGGCCATAAAGAACTGGGCGACTCCTAGAACTCCCACGGAAATCTGCCAATTTCTAGGACTTGCTGGTTATTATAGGCGATTTATTGAAAACTTCTCAAAGATAGCAGGTTCCCTAACAGAGTTGACTCGTAAGGATGTAAAATATATCTGGGGTGAAGGGCAAGAAAAGGCGTTTCAGCAGTTAAAGCAAAGATTGTGTAGTGCACCAATTCTGTCCTTACCTGAAGGGACTGAAAATTTTGTGGTCTACTGTGATGCCTCACACAATGGATTAGGTTGTGTGCTCATGCAAAGGGATAAGGTCATTGCTTACGCATCACGGCAACTCACAATTCACGAGGTGAACTATACGACTCATGATTTGGAGCTTGGAGCAGTGGTGTTTCCTCTCAAAATATGGAGGCACTACCTGTATGAAACTAAGTGCACGGTGTTTACGGACCATAAAAGCCTTTAGCATATTCTGAATCAGAAAGAGTTAAATATGAGGCAACGTCGTTGGGTTGAACTGCTTAGCGATTATGATTGCGAAATTCGTTATCATCCGGGGACGGCGAATGTCGTAGCTGATGCCCTGAGCCGAAAGGAACGGGTTAAGCCATTGAGAGTCTGAGCTTTGGTCATGACTATACAGTCAAACCTAAACTCTCAAGTCCGCGAGGCACAAGAAGAAGCAGTCAAGGAGGGTAATATGCTGGATGAAGCCTTGAGAGGTATGGATAAGCAATTTGAAATCAAGCCAGATGGATGTCGGTACTTCATGGGCAGAATTTGGCTACCAAAATTCGGAGGACTAAGGAAGTTGATCATGGATGAAGGGCATAAAACAAGATATGCTATTCATCCAGGGTCGGATAAGATGTACCACGACTTGAAGGGAATATACTGGTGGCCAAACATGAAGGCTGACATTGCTACCTATGTCAGCAAGTGCTTAACATGTTTGAAGGTTAAGGCTGAGCAACAAAAACCATCAGGATTGCTAGTTCAACCAGAAATACCCCAGTGGAAGTGGGAGAACATCACCATGGATTTCATCACCAAGTTGCCGAAGACTTCTGGAGGTTATGACACCATTTGGGTGATTGTGGATCGACTTACCAAGACCACACATTTCTTGCCAATCAAGGAGACTGATAAGATGGATAAGTTAACACGAATCTATCTTAAAGAAGTCGTCTCAAGGCATGGAGTGCCAGTATCAATTATATCAGACAGGGACAGCCGGTTCACATCAAGATTTTGGCAGTCATTGCAAGAAGCACTGGGTACACGTCTAGATATAAGCACAGCCTATATCATTAACGGATGGTCAGAGTGAAAGGACGATTCAGACTTTGGACCGTAAACACCGTGCACTTAGTTCCATACAGGTAGTGCCTCCATATTTTGAGAGGGATTAATTCAACTAAGTACATAATTAAATTATGATTAGTGACACTAATCATACACTAATACAATTACTTAACGTTAATTATGCAAGACTAAAACAATTTATTAAAACAATGCATTCAAAAGTATTTATGAATTTACAAGAAAAGGGAAATACAAGAATACATTCTAAATACTTTTATACAAAAAAATATATATATAAATACATGAAAATAATACATAAAAATCTGGCCATAGGGTAGTACTACCCAAGATTTGATTTCAATTTTTTATTTCCCAACTCCATAACCTTTCATAATCAAATCTTTCACACCCCATTCTCCTTTCTCAACATGATCTTACACTCCACCTCCATCTGAAAGACCAAGACTTTGCCTATAAATAGGGGGCTTCCTTTTCATTATTTTCACACCAAAATATCTCTTTCTCTCCTCTCAAAATCGGATCCCACACACACACACACTACAAACATTTTCATTCAAGTGTTCTTGGTGAAATTCAAGTGTTCTTGGTGAAATTCAAGTGTTCTTGGTTCAAATCTTGCAAGAGTTCCCACTTCTTCTCAATTTCATACTCCAAATACATCATAGTAAGTAAACACTAACTTATTTCATCATATATTTATGTTTATATAAGTCTTGCATAATATATATAATCACCAACAACAACAAGTTTCATAAAAACTCAAGTTTATAAGTTTCTAATTTTATTTTTAAGATTGTTTCTTTAAATGTGTTTATGAATATATGAACACATTATAAAAGTGTTAATATTATGAAAACATGTGATATATATGTGTTTTATAACTTTTATAACTTTTATACAAGTAGTGTTTGAATAAACAACAAGAATCGTAAGTTGTTTCAAGTTTATAAACTGCGGATTTTCGGCAGAAATTTTATATCAACTTTGAAAAATCATAACTAATTCATAACTTAACGAAATGAGTTGATTCTTGTCCCAAACGTTAGATCTATGTCTTAACTATAGATCTGGAATTTTTCATAATTTATTTTGGAGTTTAAGACCTCCAGAAATTATTTGGGAAACCGAAAGTTTGACAGCTCAAAAATGGCCAACATAGGGTTTTTAACGAGCTTTTTCACCAACCTAAACATCTCGAAAAATGGTCGTTCCTGATTATAAAAATCCTTTGTTTATAGTAGTTTAATGTTCTAGAAAACCAAAGCCTAAAACGTTTTGGAGCTTGGTCAAAAACAGTCTCAAAGTAGGCCGAAAAACCTCCGAAAAAGCTGGAAAATTATATATATATATATATATATAAACTTGACGTTTTAAGCGGATTTTATTTATAAAATTGTAATGTTGGGTGATTTAAGACATAAAAATCTATAAATATATATATCATCATATATTAGAGATATTAAGTCCTTATTATCATTTAGGACTCGATTAAACTCACGCGACGCATCATCCATCCATTCACGCTAAATAGCTTTTTACGCTAGTTTTTGCCATCGCAATCTCGTTGAGTTCTCATAGCCCCTATTTTCACACTGTTATGTTTTGGGGTTGAAATACATGCTTCGTTTTCATATGGACACAGAAACAACTTTATTTCTATTATGTATTACACATGTGGTTCCATCAGCCCTTAAATCATGAACCGTTAATTGCATTTATTTGTAAGCGTGAATATATTGTGGATAGATCTATCGGGAGTCATGTCCCCCATTCGGGTTCGGCTCGGCTAACAGCGAGTGCATATATATTTAACTCACGGTATTACGTATGGGAATACTGCACAGGTCAAACTCATTTTAATTAAGCTTCGGTTGCATGATGGTTTACATGTAATACATAACATGGAATTTATGATTTTATAAATTTAAACTCTATTATTGTTGTCCATACAAGTCAGATTTACGTGTAAACCTATGAGCTTACCAACAATTTTGTTGACGTATTTTAGCGTGTATTTTCAGGAAATTAAGGGAAGTCCATCACATCGGTAGTATTTTCAAGCTTCCGCATTTAAGGAGTCGCACTCAGTTTCAAAGCGCCGGAGATTTATTTGCATTATTTTGGATGATTTAATTATGTATTTAAATCTCTGTACCTTGCGAACTTCTCTTTATCATTTTGGGTTATGTAAAACATTATATCTTTTAAAGTTATACCGATGTATTTTTTAAAACGTCCATAGAGTGGTCGTTCATTTTGATTATGGTTACGCTTCCGTGACGTCACGCTTCGTTGCCAACCGGGGTATCGGGGTGTGACAATCTCAATCCCAGTCATGATTGTATGTTCTATTTACGAGGGATCAGATCACGTCCGTAATCAGTGTCCGAGGAGGCCCCATTCTAGTTATTTTGAGAGTAGATTGCAGCAGCACATCGTGAGGGATTGTCTTAAAAGGAGACAAAGTCAGACTATGGGAGGTACTTTTGCTTAAAAGAATCGCCCTGGTTAGTTCGGCTCAATCGAAGAATGATGATTCTGCCAGAGTTAAGGTACAAGATTTTTATATCTCAATCTATGAGGATGGCGAAACCCCAGATGTCATCACTACTATCTTTTTACTCAATCCTTTACCTGCACGAGTGTTATTTGATTCTGGTGTAAATCGGTCACTCATATCATCATCTTTTCCATGTCATTTACCTGTTGTATCTTCCCCGTAATCTATGCCTATATCTGTGGAGAGCGTGAATGAGTCGGTTGTGTTATTAATTATCTGAATTTCATAGAGGTTGTACTTTGCTTTTGGAGGGTCGTAAATTATTAATAGATGATATTCAAATGTCGATTGGGTGTTTTGATGTTATTGTGGGCATGGATTGGCCAGCCGCGAATAATACTCACATAGTCAGCTCGAAGTGCATGTTCAATATTTCCGATCATCAAGGAGGTGATATATGTGTATATGATTAGAGGCGCTGTGGTGATTTTGGTCTGCTCTCTATGGCCAAGGCTCGTCGGTACATCACTCGGGTTTGTTCTTCCTTTGTAGTTATGTAGTTGACTTGTCCATGGTAGAGAAGTCGGTAGTGGATATTCCTGACGTTTGTGAGTATAAGGATGTATTTCCCGAGGAGCTGCTTGGGTTACCACCTAATAGAGAGGTTGACTTCTGCATCGATCTGACACCAGGGGTAGCTCCGATTTCTTGAGCTTTTTATCATTTAAATCCAACAAGAATGAAAGTGATGATGTTACAACTCAAAGAGCTTCTTGACAGAGGTTTCATTCGACCGAGTACCTCGCCTCAGAGCGCTCCGGTCTTAGTTGTTATGATGAAGGATGGCACACTTTAGATCAACTTCAGGGTGCTTGTTGTTTCTCCAATATAGATTTGAGATCAGGGTATCATCAGTTGAAGACTCATGGGCCCAATATCCCCAAGAGCACATTTCGCACTCGTTACGGGCTCTATGAGTTTTTAGTGATGCCGTTCGGCTTAACCATTGCTCCGACCGCTTCTATGGATATGATGAATAGAGTATGTCATTCAGTGATTGTTTTTTTTACGACATTATGGTGTACTCTAAGTCGAAGGCCGAGTATGTCGTGCATTTAAGACAATTATTAGAATTGTTGTGGGGCAAAAAGCTATATGCTAAGATCTCGAAATGCGAGTTTTGGTTGAATAAGGTATCAAGTCATTTCATTTTTCCAGTTAAATAGTTCTCTTGTGATTCTAATCTTTTCATGTTGAAAAATTCAGCTTTAGTTCCTCGGTCACACAATCAGTGGCGAGGGAGTCTCTGTGGACCCATCCAAGGTTGAGGCATTTCATAACTGGGTGCAGCAACGTAATGCATCTGAAGTTCGTAGATTCCTGGGTTTGCCAGTAATAATCGTCGTCTTATTCACGATTTCTCCAAAATCGTTCTGCCTTTGATCGTAATGACACAAAAGAATGTCAAGTTTATATGAGGCGAATCGGGGGAGCAGGCTTTCAAGCCTTTGAAGCATTGTTTGAGAGTGGCTCCCATTCATTTTCTTTTTTAGGGTAATGATGACTTACTGGTGTATAGTGATGCATCTTTACACGGTCTAGGATATGTTTTAATGGAACGAGGTAGAGTGATCGCCTATGCATCAAGGCAACTTAAAGACTATGAGAAAAACTTTCCTACTCATGATCTGGAGTCAGCAGCAGTGGTTTTTGCGCTCAAGTTATGGCGCCATTATTTGTATGGCACGAGATGTCAGCTCTTTACCGACCATAAGAACTTGAAGTATATTTTCAATAGAAGGAGCTGATAATGGGACAGCAACGTGCTATGGAGTTAATCAAGGACTACGACTGCGAGATCCTTTACCACCCGGGTAAAGAAAATGTTGTAGCAGATGCTTTGAGTAGTAAAGATAATTATGGTTTCCTATGTCGCGTGATAGCACGACCCCCAGCGAAGACTTCTTTGATTCCTGAGTTTTTAAGGTTTCAATCTGAGGCATTATCAGCAGGTCGTCTGAAATCAGAACGTATGGTTGGTTATGTAGACTGCCTTTCCCATAATAATCGGGGTGTGATGTTGTTTGATACGAGGATATGCCTGTCCAGACATGGTGATTTACAAAAGATTGTGTTGTCTAAGGCTCATAATTCCAGACTATGTCTGCACCCATGTACTACTAAGATGTATTGTGATTTATAAGATAAATTTTGGTGGCCCGGTATGAAGCGAGACGTAGGTCGATATGTCGAAGAGTGTTCTAATGTTCTCAGGTGAAAATTGAACATTAGAAGCCTTATAAAAGCTTACAGCCGTTAGATATTCCATTGTGGAAGAAGGAAGCGATTTCGATGGATATTGTGACTAAACTCCCAAAGACTCAGGGGCAACTTGATCTATTTGGGTTGTGGTTGATCGTCTCACAAGGAGTGCACATTTCATTCCCGTTCGGGAAAATTATTCGATGGATCGGTGGGTGCAGATTTACATTGACGAGATCTTTACGAGACACGGGGTGCCAAAGAAGATTATGTCTGATCGAGATTCCTGGTTTACCTCGCATTTTTGGCAGAGTTTACAGATGGGTTAGGAGCATGTGTCGCTCTTAGTACCTCGTTTCACCCACAGGCTGACGGTCAGAGTGATTGTACCTTTCAAACCCTAGAGGATACGCTACGTGGTTGTGTAATAGTGTTTTGGGGGTAATTGGGATACACATCTGTCTTGGAATGAGTTTTTTATAATAACTCGTATTACTCCAGTATTACCATGGCACCGTTCGAAGCTCTACACAGTCACCGGTGGCGTACTCCCACCTGTTAGCTAAAGGCTGGGGAGAGTCCACTTGGTGGTCCAGAGTTGCTTCAGATGACACATGACAAGATCAAGATAATTAGAAAATGGTGAGGGCTGCCCAAGATCGACAGAAGATCTTCTCGGACCGTAAGCACCGAGACGAAGAGTTCGAGGTCGAAAGTAGAGACTATCTTAAGGTGTCATCCTGGAAGGTTGTGAAGAGGTTCGGCAAGAGGGGTGCTAGATATATTATTTCGATTATAGGAGTTGTTTTGTATTAATTATTGTCTTTGTATTTTGTCTTGTATTTAATTTCCATGTAGTTTGTTTATCTGTAATAGTCAAGGGGCCAAAGTTGCCAAGTTGTAAGACTTAATTAAAGGAGCCTAGAAATAGGCTCCTAGGGTTTCTTTAATGAAACACGGTTGACAATTTGAAAAGAACCTCCAGCCGCCACTATTCATATTCTCTCAACATTCTTATTGTCCTTCTTCATCATTTCACATTTATTGAGCTAGTTTCTTCTTGTGTGTGATAAGAAATCATCAAGGTGCTGATAATATTAACGAGAACAGAAGTTACAATTGGTATCAGAGCTCAGAGGGGTGGATTTCAACTGCAACATTCGGATTCTGCTGGGTTTTTAGTGTGTTCTTCGTGTTCTTCCTTTCTACCCGGTTAGATCTTCATTTTCCTCTGTTTTTCTGTGTTTCTTGTGTTATAATGGTCTTATAAACACCACATTATCATCCTCTACTGATTTTAAGCTCATTTAGTTCCATATCTCTGTTAAAATCATCAAGAATCGGCCATTTTTTAAGTTCGAAACTATGGGTTTTTAAGTGGGTTTTTTAACTGGTTTATGCTGTTTTTAAGTGTTTTTATGTTATTTTAAATCACCAACCGTGTTTAAAATAGTTTATAAATCATTTAGAACTGTTTTTAGGCTTTAAATCTGAATAAAATCGAATTCTGCTCAGTTCTGCCTTAGAAATCTTAAAAAACCTGCTGTATTTCGGATCCTTACTGTAGCACTTCGGACCACCTAGGCACCAATTTCGGACCACCCATCACCCTAATTCGGACCTCACTTCGGTCCAATTCGGACCATATTTAGGTGAATTTCGGACCCCCCCATCAGCCTATTTCGGACCTCAATTCGGTCCCATCCGAACTTCGGACCATCCGAAGTTCTGATCAGGCTTTCCATTTTCACATTTGGGACTTGTACTTAAATTTTTCCAATTTCGGACCATACCCATCTCGGACCATCCGAATTCGGTCCCCACCTGGACATACCCTGTCCACTGTTCATCCGAATTCGGTCCCTTAGTTCCAACCGAAATTAGGTTCATCCGAATTCGGTCCTCACCCGCATCACTGTTCATCCGAAAATGGACTCCATCCGATTTAGGAGCCCATCCGAACTAGCACCTCATCCGGACCATACATCCTCCGAATTACTGTTCACCCGAAGTTGGTTCCCACCCGAATTGCTTCATCCATCCGAAATCATCCCATCCGAATTCGGTTCCTCCATCCGAAACACTGTTCATCCGACCCATCTACCATCCGAATTCAGATCCGTGCCCAGTTTCCACCTCTAAGTTCTTCATATTTTTAATCAGCACCCATCATCATAATGTCTCGCGAAGCTCTCGTACTCGGATCTGAGAACAGACCACCAGTTCTCTATCCCGATGAGTACGAACAATGGAAATCCCGGTTCCTTAAGTTCGTTGGAATGCAACCGCTCGGAAATTTGATGCTTCAGTCTATATCCGAAGGACCCGTAATCTACTATCGGGAGATAGCAGCCCGACCTGAGGCTGGCCCCCCTGTCCAAGCCTCTAAAGTTGAAAGAGAACCGGCAAATGACGCCGAGAGAGACCGACAGCACGCTAACAAGAGGGCAGAATATCTGATCTATCAAGCCCTCCCCACTGATATTCTGGTTGGTGTAGACAGCAAAATGTCTGCAAAAGAAATGTGGGACGAGCTGGAACTCCAAATGCTGGGGGCAGATCTCGATGATCGTGCCAAAATCGAGGAGGCAAAGGCTAAGTTTACGGAATTCCGCGCCAAAGACGGGGAATCTCTGCAAGCCACTTTCACCAGGTTCTGTGCAGTCCTTAACGAGTTGAACAAACTGCACATCAAGAAGGATAGGGATGATATCAACATCCAATTCTTTGCCGCCTTAGCCCCCGAGTGGCAGCTTGCATGTCGGGCCATGAAAAGAGTCCTGAACATTCCTGAGGTATCAATTAATGTCGTCTTTAAGGAGCTCAAGAAATATCAAGGGGATGTGGATCAACAGAAGCTGATGGCAAATCAATTGGCCTCTCTACTGCTATCAGCCAACACCGGGTTGAAACCAAATGATTCTCTAGCCTTGATCACTAATACGCAGATTCCGACACCATCCTTCGCTCCAGGTTCTTCGTCGTCTCAGTACAGGTATGCTTCTCCTCCGCGTGAGGTCTATGATGAGGAGGAAGCTTCGATACAGGAACAGATAGCCTTGTGAACCAACCGCCTCCAACAGCGACGGTTCTCCAACAAGACTAACAACCAACTCCGTTATGACACCGGTCCTCGGAGGTACTCAGATGATAGACGGGATGACCGACGCGACGACTATCGAAGGGATGAATACCGAAGGGATGATAGGGATGATCGCAGATATGATGATACACGCGACTATCGAGATGATCGCCGTTATGAAAGGCGAGATGATAGGCGTGATGATCGCAGGGATGACAGGCGGGACGATCGAAGGGATGATCGTCGGGATGACCGCAGGGAAGAGAGAAGAGAGCCCGAAAGAAGGGACAGAAGGCGTGATGACAGCCGAGAGCATCGCCGGGCCCATAAGAGGCCGACGGAAAGAAGAGAGGAAAGGCCGAGAGCAGATGAGCCGAAGGCCGTGGATGAACGTCTCTGCTACAAGTGTGGCAAACCGGGCCACTTTGCTAGGGAATGCAAGAACAATTTCGACAGAGACGTCGCATACTACGAGAGAAAGCTCGAGGCTGCCAAAAAAAGAACGGATGCGTTAGCCCTCGTCGCCCAGGAGGACTACTGGGATGCTGAAGATTCTGAAGACGAGGATGACAAGGGAAAGAATTGCTACATGGTTGATCGTATGGGGTTGGAGAACTGTGCTGATTTCACTGCTGACAAATCAGATCATGCTGCTGAGGGGGAGACACTGAAAAATCCACCAGCATGTCTGATGGCTACAACCAACGATCCCGAATGCTCCACATCCGGTTCTGAGTCCAATGAGGTATATTCCTGTTACATTCCTGCACATGTAAATAAATTATTTGTAGATAATGAATGTACACTGCACACACATATACTTGATTTACAAGCTAGATTAAATGCTGAAACTGCAAGGTGTGTACAGGCTGAACATCAAGCTCAAACTCTAAAGGAATCATCTGAATTATATCATTCAAAGTGGTTAACTAATCATAATGTTATAAAACAGATGTTAATAGAAAAAGCAGATGTTCACGATAGGAATATATACCTTGAATCTTGCATGGAAACGCTTTCAAAAGAAAAACTCCCTTTAAAAGAAGAAATTTCTGTTCTTACAAAACAATTAGATGTGGTAAATATGGAAAATATAGACAGTTTAGAAAAATATAAAATGATTGAGGAAGAAAGGATAAGTTTGTACTCAAGAATAAAGACCCTTGACGATTCATTTTTGAAAAGGGGTCAAACAGAACAAACTATCCATTTAAATCAGCCCAAAGAAACTAGGTTTTACCATTCTAAACAAGGAATTGGTTTTAAAAATCCTAAATATTTGGAAAAAGCACAAAATGTTTTAGCTGTATTTTATGACATGAATTATATGGGAGCCGGTCTTAAATCTTTCTTTTTTGAGTCATCAAAAGAAGTTTTAAACTAGGAAAATGAGAAACGTATCGCTCGTAAAGATAAAGAAATTTCTTTTCAATATGAAGAACATAACGAGAGTTATTCTTCTAGAGTACCCACTTTAGAAGAAGATCTCTTGTCAACTTATTCAGAAGCTGAATTGAAGACTGAAACCGTAAAATCAACTCCTCAACTTTATATTCCTGCAAAAGTTCTTCAACAACAGATCACTGTTTTAGAAAAGGAATTGAAGTCGTCTCAAGAGAAAGCACTTGATCTTCAAGATGCTCTTCTTGAGAGAGAAGAAGAATTGGTAAATCAATCTTTTCAACAAATTGTGGAAGTCACTGTCTACAGAGAAAATTTTGAAATGGTTTCACAAAAATTGAAAGATCTTTCAAAAGAACAAACACTTTCTCATTCCATAAAAATTCCATGTGTGTCATCAAATAAAGGTAAGGATAAAGCTGAATCTTCCTCTATCATTTTCAAAGGTGAGTGTTCAAAAGTCTTCAAAAATGAGGTTCCTAAAAAGACTCGGATCAAATCCAAGTCTCTTAAGAAACCCACTCACCACCAAAAAGATAAGTCTGTCAAGTCTAAATCTTCCATGCTTACTGACTCTAATCGTTTTGTTCCTACAGATCATATAAGGAGAGTCCCAAAAACCACCATGCAGGATTTTACAAGTTTTTTTGTGAAGAAGGCTTTAATGCCAAATGAATTTGTTACTAGAGATAGGATGTCTGTAATCTCTAAAGACAATTTATGTAACAATGTGTGTGACAATGCTTGTAATGCTGTACCGAATTCTGTTGTTCCGTTAAAGTACTCTTTAAGTGATTTATTTAATATGTGTCCAACTCAATATAGACGACAGGTTCCTGAAATGAATGCTTTCGTGCCATATCCTGCTAAACGTATTCGGAAAAAGAAAACAAAAAATAGTGCATCATCGGCCTCAAACAAAATTGAGAATTGTCTGTTGCCAAGGCCCAAAACCGAAGCAACGGTCAAAAAGGTCTCAAACAGACAAAAACCAAAGGCAATTTCAGCGCCTAAGGTTCCAAAACCCAATAAATCGAATCTTCAATGGATTCCAAAGGGTTGTGAATTCGGACCACACACAAATGCTAATTGGGATTCTAAAACTGTATACGTGCCATATAAAACTGGAAATCCTAACAAAAAGGGACCCATATTGAGGTGGGTACCCAAGGTTGTGTGATTTTAATGCAGATGGTTCTTGGTTACTTCTGATAAAGACCCGTACTTCAAAGAAATGGCTTCTAGTTACCTTAGTCTAGGACCCGTTATTTTGCTTGTCGGTTGTGCTTAAACCGACACGTTTGGCTTCTGTGCACACAGCCCAGGACCCGGTCTTAACTCATCATGTTTTTCTGAACATCTCGGTTCAGAACACGGTTTGATTGTGAATTAAAAATGGATGTGTTTGAATGCATATAGTTTTTCATTATATGAATTTATGTGTTTTTCAGGCTAAGTCCATTTGGTATACGGATTCGGGTTGCTCCAAGCACATGACTGGAAGAAGAGAATTGCTGTCCAACGTTGTTGAACAGTATTGCAGAACTGTGAAATTCGGGAACAACCATCAGGCTCACATCAAAGGATACGGGGACTTATTTCTAAATAATCTGGTCATCAAGGATGTTGACTATGTTGAGGGGTTATCACATAATCTTTTTAGCATAGGACAGCTCTGCGACAAAGGACTAGAGGTAACGTTTAGGGCTAAGAACTGCAGTGTTAGAGTATGAATGGAAAAGAAATTCTAACAGGTTCCCGAAACTCTAACCTCTACACCATTTACGTAGCTAAGCTAATAGTGAAGGATAACATTTGCCTACTATCAAAAGCCTCTTCAAAAGACTCTTGGTTGTGGCATCGAAGATTATCCCATTTGAATTTTGATAATATCAACAAGCTGGCTGCGAAACAATTGGTCAAAGGTCTTCCTGAACTGCGCTACGAAAAGGACCATCTGTGTGGAGCTTGTGAGAAAGGAAAAATGAAACGATCATCTCACAAACCAAAGCCCGAACCATCAACAAAAAGAGTATTGGAGTTACTTCATATGGATTTATGCGGACCGATGAGGACTCAAAGCATAAATGGAAAACGATATGTGTTGGTTATCGTTGATGATTATTCTCGATATACCTGGGTCAGGTTCTTGCGTTCCAAGGACGAGACAGCTCAAGAAATCATTGATTTTATCAAGAGTGTCGAGACCCAACAGCAGCTGTCAGTGCAATCAATCAGATCAGATAACGGCACGGAGTTCAAGAACTCGGTAGTTGAGGGCTTCCTTCGATCCAAAGGTATTCAGCATCAATACTCTGCTGCTCGAACACCTCAACAAAATGGGGTCGTGGAAAGGCGTAACCGTACGCTAGTGGAAGCCGCTCGTACAATGCTCACATACTCAAAGCTACCTCCGTTCTTGTGGGCCGAAGCAGTATCAACAGCATGCTACACACAAAATCGCTCCATCATCCATAAGCGCTTTAACAAAACTCCTTACCAACTCTTTTTGAATAAAGTACCATTTATCAAGTACTTACGTGTATTTGGTTGCAGGTGCTATGTGCTGAATGACAAAGACAACCTCGGGAAATTTAACGAAAAGGCGGATGAAGCGATCTTCATTGGATACTCATCCAACTCGAAGGCATATCGCGCATTCAATACCCGAACCAGGACAGTCAATGAAAGTGTGCACGTCACATTTGATGAGTTGGCTGAACTGGCACCCGAAGTTGATCAATCAGGACCACGCATTACTCAAATGTCTGGAGACTCTTCCACTAACCCCATTTCTTTTTCTTCTTCTGATTTGGTTAATTTATTTGATCCTTTTTATGTTGAATTTTTCGGTCCTAACGCTAGTTTTTCTAATGTGGTCAATAATTTAGGAGATCCTTCCAGTTCAACTGCGCCGCAAAGTTTCTCCGCTCCATCTTCATCAACATACCCTCATCCATCTACATCATCCACCGACACATCCGCAGTTGAATTTACTCCTATAATACCCTTATATATAATACCCTTATATATAATACCATCAATTCTTCCTTCACCTGAACACTCGGGAATCGAACCGGAACCAGTGGTACCATCATTTGAAACCATTGACCATGAATCTTCATCCATCCCCACATTAACCACAGAGGTTCTATCCCGAGCACCCCTTCCACACGAGATTAAATGGACCCGAAGTCACCCAACAGATCAAATCATTGATGACGTATCAACATGAGTCCAAACGCGTAGGGCATCTGCTAATGAATGTCTCTTCGCATCATTCCTGAGTATGATAGAGCCCGCTCGTGTAGATGAAGCCCTGACAGATCCAGATTGGATAGTTGCAATGCAAGAGGAACTCAACCAGTTTGAACAGCTAAGAGTATGGCGGTTAGTTCCCAAACCAAAAGACCGTACAGTCATCGGAACAAAGTGGATCTTTAAGAACAAACGAGATGAGAACGGCATTGTGATAAGGAATAAAGCAAGACTTGTTGCCAAAGGCTACCGACAACAAGAAGGGATAGATTATGACGAGACCTTCGCTCCAGTTGCACGGATCGAAGCAATCAGGATCTTCTTGTCGTTCGCGGCACACAAAGACTTCAAAGTGTACCAAATGGACGTTAAGACTGCCTTTCTAAACGGTGAACTTAACGAGGAGGTGTATGTTGAACAACCACAAGGCTTTGTTGATGCACATAAACCTGACCATGTTTATGTGCTAGATAAGGCCCTCTATGGTTTAAAACAAGCACCTCGAGCATGGTATGATAGTCTTTCAAATTTCCTTATTTCTGCCGGTTTCTATAAAGGTGTGGTGGACACAACTCTGTTCACTAAAAGGGAAGGCCCACATATAATGCTAGTACAAATTTATGTCGACGATATTATATTTGGATCTACTGACAGTAATTTTTGTAAGGATTTTTCAGCCCTAATGGAGTCCAGGTTTGAGATGAGTATGATGGGGGAAATGAACTTTTTCCTCGGATTACAAGTCAAACAATTTGAGGATGGGATTTTTGTGAACCAGTCGAAATATACTCTTGACATTCTCAAGAAGTATAAGTTAGACTCTTGCACGAGTATCGCAACTCCCATGGCCTCCAACTGTAAGTTAGACACCGATCCTTCCGGGAAAAGTGTCGATAATACAACTTACAGAGGGATGATAGGATCCTTACTATACTTGACTGCCAGTAGGCCAGATATAATGTTTTCAACATGTCTGTTTGCTAGATTTCAGGCCGACCCAAAAGAATCACACCTAACTGCGGTAAAACACATTTTTCGTTATCTTAAGGGTACACCCGAACTTGGTCTATGGTATCCAAAGGGAACCGATTTCGATCTCACCGCGTTTTCAGATGCAGATTTTGCAGGTTGTAGAGTTGACAGAAAAAGCACGTCGGGAGGAATAAAGTTTTTAGGAGATAGACCAGTGAGTTGGTCTTCCAAAAAGCAGAATTGTGTTTCCACATCTACAGCTGAGGCTGAGTATGTAGCAGCTGCAAGCTGTTGCTCTCAAGTGCTGTGGATGAGAACACAACTACGCGATTATGGATTCTCACTCACCAATATCCCAATTTACTGTGATTCTCGAAGTGCATTTGCCATCTCTTGCAATCCCGTGCAGCACTCTCGAACAAAACACATAGATATCAGGTATCATTTTATTAAAGATCACGTAGAAAAAGGAACCATTGAGTTGTATTTTGTTGGCACGGAATACCAACTTGCGGATATATTTACTAAAGCATTAGACGAACCTCGTTTTCAGTTTTTAGTATCCCATATCGGCATGTTGAATCCGCCTTCCAATTAAATATCAGATATTGTCTTAAATAATTCTTTTTCAATCTATCATGATTGAAATTCCTTTATTTTAGAAAATATCTGTTATTTAAATTTAAGGATTGTGTCACAAAATTGAAACTCAATATTTCCTTATCTGCGTATATTTTTAATAATTAATGATCCTGACAAATTGCTGTGTGAATTGTTCATCACGGAGTGGGATGCAAACAATATCAAGGTTTGTCTGTGTTTGTAAGGCTAAAAAGGGTTGTCGCGTTTAAAATCTGAAAAAGAAAAGGAAAAGAACCGGTATTTATTTGAGGGGGAGTATAGTTAGGATTTTAAATTTTATGATTCTTTGTTTCTCTTTAAATTTTAGTAGTTAATTTTAAATTTTAGGTTGGTCATATTTATATTTAAATTTTGAAGTTTAATTTAATAAGTCAGAAAATCACAAAAAGATTTTAACTTTCAAATTTATCAAAAAGCCAAAAAGATTTTAGTTTACATTATTTTATTTTCTTCTAATTTAAAAAGATCAAAGAAAATACCAAAAATATTTTATTTTGTAGTTTCATGGGAAAATTCAAAAAGATTTAACCTTTTGGGCCAAATTTTCTTAAAATCTTGTTTTCTTTGTTTTGTTTTTTTTATTAAAGCCCATTTCCTTTAATTGTGTGTGTGTGTGTGTTAAGTCCAATCCGGCGGCCCACATAGCTTTTGGGCGCGGATCCCCTCTGACCCGGATCCGACCCGCGCGAGTTTAAAAGGGGCGGTCAACCAGTCAATATCTTCACTTCCAAGATATTTTCTCTCTTCTCCTCCTTTCTTTCTCTCGTCGACCACCGCCGCCCAAACCACCATAACCACCATTCCAAGCTTTTGGATCTTCATTTTTCTTCATTTTTCTTGCATCATTCATCTTCGGCACTTCAAGGTAACATCATTTAAACTTTATTTCAGCTTTTACCTTCCTATATTATGAGTTTGATTTTCATTTTTACTTAGTTTTTTCCTCTCGGTTTTTCCAAGTTTTAGGTTGTTTAACGTGTTAGTTGTACTTAGTTGTAGTTAGATAAATTGTTCAGTAGGTTGTTTTAGATTAGGATCTGTAATTTCATGCATTTTTGTTAAGTTTCAACTGTTCACGTTTATTTTGCATGAAAACATTAACTGCTCTCATGCATTTCGGATGACCGACTTCGGACCATCATCCGAATTCGGACGTCCCACTTAGTTTAAAATTTTCAATTTTTCATCCATCCGAAATCCGAATTCGGTCACTGTAGATCCGAATTCGGTCACTGTTGATCCGAATTCGGTCCTCAGTGATCCGAATTCGGTCCTTAAGGAATTTTGAAAATTAAACTCAAGTCTCATTGCATCATCACTGTGCATCCGAACTCGGATTGGATCCGAATTCGGTCCTCATCCGAGTTTGGTTCCTTGTCATTTTCTGCATATACCAAACCACATCCGCACCACATCCGGATTCGGACCATGTTCTTACATCATCCGAATTCGGACCACCTGACTTACACACCATCACTTGCACTTCGGACCATCATCCGAATTCGGTTCCTATTTTCACCTCATCCCAATTCGGACCCCCACTCAACATTCATGCATCATCCGATTTCGGACTGATCCGAATTCGGTGACACTGTTCATCCGAATTCGAACCATCCGAAATCCAACACTTAGCATTTTTTTTAAATTTTCATTTTTTCATTTCTGCATTTTTATATAAATTCAAAAAATCACAAAAATATTTCCATCTCAGTGCACCATTGATTAGAGTTAGGATTAATGTTTGAGTGAAAATGTCTTTTCTAACATCGGTCTCTTAACGATTGACTTTGGACTTTATTAGTAGAATTTTATTCTACTAATAAAGACCCGATGCTAAACAGATCAGACAGTTTCTATTTCACACTCATCTAGACTTCACATCAATGCATTATCATCTCAAGTCTTATTATTCTAACTCTGTTGCACTTTGCAGGATGATGGAACCCGCAGTTATTCTCACCGTACCCCATCCCCCCATTCCAAATAACAACGCTCAACTCCCAGAAGAATCCATCCTACCCAGCGCCGAGTTTGTGGAGTTCATTCCACATAACTGGCAACTCGACGTTTCCATCCTCACTAAAGAACCCCAAACCCTAGCATGCGACATCCTCACTCGCCATCCCATCTACTATGCCTTATCCACTGCCATAGCTGTTCCCTAGATATATCTCCAACAATTCTGGAACAGGCTGAAATATGTAACCGACCCCGAACCTCACTTCACATCCACCATTGACTGCGTTCCAGTCAAAGTCACTATATCTGCCATCCGCCACGTCCTTCATCTACCCGCTGAATTCTACCTTCCCACCCGTGAATTTTTCGATCCAAGCCTATCCGTCACTGAAACCCTAGCTGAGATTCAAACTCTGGGTTATGACGGTCCTCTTTCTAAACCATCAGACTTCCGCACAAAGAACCTTCAATCCCACTGGCGGATACTCTTTGATGTGCTTAACAAATGCTTCACTGCCAAGCATTCCGGACATGACTCCGCGTCGGCTCAGGTACTAGCCATGTTCACAGGCTTTGCCTTTGACCGACATGTGGACTATGCTGCATTCTTATTCGAAGAATTACGAAGAGTCCATGTGGAGAGGAGAACAAAGAAAGGCAGAAAGTATATTCCTCTTCAGCGATTCCTACAACTCATAATACAATATGCAATGGACCAAGACGATGATATCCATGAGCGTCCGGAGGCAGACGTCTACCCCACAGTGGCGATTCAGAAGTTAACACTGCCAAAGGGGGCCCCGACAGTACCGGTAATGAAAATTCATCTGTCTCTACTAATGAGGTCAAGGGGCATGGAGCGGGTAAGGGCGTATATTAAAGAGAGTTATCCGGATGAGTCTCAGTCGGAATCGTCTGAGACTAACCAATCCGAAGGTGAGGCACGTTTGAGTGAGCATGAGGGAGTTAGGATGGATGTTCAGCAACCTCTGGGAATGGGTGAGGGGGAGACTGTGATTGTAAGGGAGGAAGCAGGAGGTGAGACGGCAGAGACGGCGGATTCCGAAAGAACCGTCTCTGTCGTGAGAGCGAGGGAGATACAATCTGAGGGTGAACTAAGCCCTATAAGCCGGACTCCTCTCTATAAGACCGTCCGTCCAACGGTCGAACTCAACCCCACCACCCACTTGGTTTCCCCTCAAAGGGAAACCACTTCATTCCACGGGGTTCTACCACATACACCATCGCCCTCTCATTCGGAGAGTGGCGGTGTTGAAAAAGGTCACACTCCTCCCCAAGTGACCGCCCTTCAGTCCATCACGATTCCATCCCCCATAACACAGCACGATGCCTCCGTGGCATCCCCAAGAGCTGCCTTCGTGGCAGCTCCACAAACTTCCGGATCTGCGCATCCTATTCAGGAGCCAGAGATGACTGAAGGAAGACCGGAAGTGGCTTCATCAACGCCATCCACTTCCGGCCATCTCCCAATCAATCTGGAGATGCTAACGGCAGCTTTACGTGCTGCCAGCGTGATTACCCGGGCTGACCTGGACGCCTAAAGGGAAGCCGCCGAGGAACGACACACCGCCCTACTCTCACTAATCAAGGGTAAGGGTGTCGCTTCCGAAGCTGGCCCCCCACCAGGTTCCCATTCAGTTCAACATCAGATCTCCGAGCTGTCGGACAAAATCGATGCACTTAACCGTCTTATCCTGCAAGTCCAAGAACAACTAAACTCAAGAATGGATCGCCTAGAGTCGGCTGTTATAGAACTCCAGTGCCGCACTCAAGCTGAGGCACCAAAAAGGAAACATGACGATTAGGACGACCCTGATCGTCATGAGGGGGAGAAGAGGCGAAAGGTTCAGTTTGAGGACCCCATGCTGGGTATAGGGGGAGCAGAGACCGCTGAGGGGTCTGAATTTCAGGGGTCAAGGGAAAAGAGTCAGGAGGCTCAGGAATATCTGTTAATAGAAGACGAGCCCATGGTCGAGGGTCCAGCTCCACTGGATCCTCTTTTGACTTCCTAAACTCACCGCCACGAGCCCATCAAGAACAAATCCTTTCATCAATCCAAGCTCCCCAGTCACAAAAAGAATCCCATATTGACCTTAGCCCTCAAAGATCCCCAAGCCCTCCTCCAGTCCAACAAACCCAACTTCCACGTCCCTCGCAAACAAAAAGGGTCGATTGCTTCGATGAAACTCCGGAGGGCCCTGGCGTTTATAGAAAAGATGACTTATTCTGGGTGGACCATTACACAAAAGGAAAGGTTCAATCACTGCCTCAGGAAGAAAAGGAGAAAATGCGTCAAGAACGGCGGGGGACTATCATAAAGCTTCTTGAAGCTAAAAAGGACGAAATCGAAGAACCCCCCGTTCAAGGCCTTAAAGAATTCCTGCAGAAATTTCTCCGGAGCGGTTTCAGAATCCATATCTAGAAGAAAGATTCAAGATGGTATTCATAAAGAAGCCTGGATCCTTCAGCAGACGCCTACTCATGGAACTTACAAATGTCTCCAAAGCTGAACAGGCAGAATACTACCAACTGATGCTCCGGGAAAGAAGGACAAAGGTGTCAAAATCAAAGATTAAGAAGCTCAAAACAATCACCATGTGTAAAAGAGCCAGAGTCTTCTATCCCTCCTACCAAGTAGAGAGAGAAGATGGGACGGGAGATGACATCTTCGAATATGACCTGGACTTCATAAGTGCAGATGACGTTGAGTTCCTTCACAACAGTTTGAAAAACCGCATCAAAAAACGTCTAACCCACATGACCGCCGTAGGTGCCTTAGTTCGAAGCATGAACCGTCAATCGATCATAATGTGCCTAAGAGATTTTCAGATGGCGATCGAGAGTGCTATGGTAAAGGTGGGCCTACGAGCACCGGAACAGGACAGTTTTCTCCTAGCCCACCACCCGGCTTACAGAGTTGTACTTTCTGGAGATCCGGGGTGTTATTTTTGTAAACTACAAGGGCTACAAAAGGTATATGCGCTTTGAGGATCTTCCTTGCTACTCCGATGGTACACTGCGATTGGTTCGAGCTGCTCTTTCAAAGAAAGTACAAGATTATGATGCTCAACCAGATCCTGAACAAAGATGCTCACCAAAGGAGATACAGGATACACTCAGCGGCATAGACTTCCTGAACGAACGGCTACATACGAGACAAGTGACCAGACGCTTCGACGTCATCCTTGGACTCCGAGAATCAACTGACCACGCCAGAGTTCCAGGACCTCCTAAATGATCGAAAAGGGGGAGATTGTTAGATATATTATTTCGATCATAGGAGTTGTTTAGTAATAATTATTGTCTTTGTATTTTGTCTTGTATTTAATTTCCATGTAGTTTGTTTATTCGTAATAGTCAAGGGGCGTAAGTTGCCAAGTTGTAAGACTTAATCAAAGGAGCCTAGAAATAGGCTCCTAGGGTTTCCTTAATGAAACACGGTTGACAATTTGAAAAGAACCTCCAGCCGCCACTATTCATATTCTCTCAACATTCTTATTGTCCTTCTTCATCATTTCACATTTATTGAGCTAGTTTCTTTTGTGCGTGATAAAAAATCATCAAGGTGCTGATAATATTAACGAGAACAGAAGTTACAAGGGGAAAGCGTAGCCCTCGTTTCATTGGTCCATATCGTATTATCGAGCGCATAGGTGCGCAGGCTTACAAATTGGAGTTGCCACCTGAGTTAGCTACTGTTCATAATTTCTTTCATGTCAGCTATTTGAGGAAGTGGCTATCAAACAATGAAGAGGTGGTACCAACTCCATCTGTTCGTATTGATGAGAGATTTTGATGTGTTGAGGAGCCTGAAACTATTCTAGACAAGAAGGGGAGTGAGCTGAGAAACAAACGGATTGAGATGATCCTAGTAAAGTGGCATCATCATCATGGTCCAAAGCAGACATGGGAATGAAAAGTAGAAATTATGTCAAGCACCCGAACTTGTTTAGACTTCATAATGTGGAGGACGACAGCAATCCAATAAGGTAGATATTGTAACGCCCGTATTTTCAAAGTGTTTTATACGAGAATTGATGAGTAAACTATTTAAAATTGTTAAATATGAAATTAATTTTTGAATTCTGAAACTCGAACTTAATTAAAACAATAAAATATTGATGAGATGATACAACAAATTAAAAAGAAATCAACTAAACATAAAAGTTTGTCAGAAATCGGAAATTAGTAAAATAAATTGGCATTAGTAAAATAAATTAAAATAACATTAATATGATTAATTGTTAAATCAAAAAAATTATACCATAAAAACGAGAATTTTATACTCTTTAAAACGAGACCGGTCATGATATATTTTTTTCGAAAAAATTTTACGAGTTTATTTTTCGTAAAAAAAATTACCCAGACCATGATGCAATGTAGCATGGCCGGTATCATTCAATGTCGAATGAAGACTTGATATCGTATATTCAACGTCGATGCAACACTGCATGTACATTCAAAATTAACAGAACCAAAATAATGGTCAAAATTAGTAGTCAAAAGTTGGTTTATTTAATGGGAACAGTAATGACATATCGAAAAAATTTTACGCGTTTATTTTTCGAAAAAAAAATTATTCAGACCACGGTGCAATGTAGCATGACCGATATAATTTAACGTTGATGCAACACTACATGTACATTCAAAATTAACAGAACCAAAATAATGATCAAAATTAGTAGTTAAAAGTTGGTTGATTTAATGGGAACAGTAATGACATATTTTTTTCGAAAAAATTTTACGTGTTTATTTTTCGTAAAAAAAAAAATTATTCAGACCACGATGCAATGTAGCATGACCGATATAATTCAACGTCGATGCAACACTGTATGTACATTCAAAATTAACATAAACAAAGTAATGGTCAAAATTAGTAGTCAAAAGTTGGTTGATTTAATGGGAACAGTAATGACATATTTTTTTCGAAAAAAATTTACGCGTTTATTTTTCGTAAAAAAAAAAAAAATTTATTCAGACCACGATGCAATGTAGGATGACCGATATAATTCAACGTCGATGCAACACTTCATGTACATTCAAAATTAACAGAACCAAAATAAAGGTCAAAATTAGTAGTCAAAAGTTGGTTTATTTAATGGGAACAGTAATGACATATTTTTTTTCGAAAACATTTTACGCGTTTATTTTTCGTAAAAAAAAAAAAATATATTCAGACCACGATGCAATGTAGCATGACCGATATAATTCAACGTCGATGCAACACTACATGTACATTCAAAATTAACAGAACCAAAATAATGGTCAAAATTAGTAGTCAAAAGTTGGTTGATTTAATGGGAACAGTCATGACATATTTTTTTAGAAAACATTTTACGTGTTTATTTTTCGTAAAAAAAAATTATTCAGACCACGATGCAATGTAGCATGACCGATATAATTCAACGTCGATGCAACACTGCATGTAAATTCAAAATTAATAGAACCAAAATAATGGTCAAAACTGGGCAGTCAAACTTAGTAGGCTACTATTAATTCAATGTTAATTGCATAATTATCATCTTATCCCCAGTGTTATATAATAATGATTGGTTCTATAGTTCTACACTAAATTAAGGTTTTGCAATGATCCCAACCCTATATATATATATATATATATATATATATATATATATATATATATATATATATATATATATATGTATGTATGTATGTATGTATGTATGTATGTATGTATGTATGTATGTATGTATGTATGTATGTATGTATGTATTGCCGACGGAGCAAAGAGAAAAATGCTCACGTGGCACAATATTCAGAAATCTATGGCTGATTTGGCATAACATGAGTGGTTATAATTCAGAAAATTAAGGCTGATTTGGCAACATGAGTGGCTATAATTCAGAATTTTAAGGCTGCATCACAACAGAAAAAAATCTGGATAAAATTCAGAAAATTAAGCTGCTGATGTTTAAAATCAGAAACACCGATTTTTTTAACTGAAATAATAATTTCTGCAGTATATATCTATTTAAATCCCAACTAAAACTAAGAAAAAAAGGCTGCTACATATATCCAAAGCATAGCTGCTACGACTTTTAACAAAACCTACATGCAAAATAAGAAGATCAAAACTGAACTGCAATAGAAAAAGGGATAACATCTATTAAAGAGGTTGCAAAAATACTGCATAACAAATTGCAGAATAATAGGGGATTAAAAAAATTTCCGCAATAAAGGTGACAAATTGCTATTTCAGCCAATACAAATCAGATTAATTCGTTCCATCAAGCAAAAAAAAAACACTAAAAGATGTTGCATAACAAACTATGCAGAAATAATCATACGTGCTTAAAATTGGTATTCAAACAATGCAAACTTAGTGGGATACCATCCTGGATTCCAGCAAGAGTCTTCAGAATTAATAAAAATAATATTTGACAACTTCAACACTGTTTTTTTTTCCAGCAAGAGTGAAATGGTAAGTCAAGAAAATCATGCATAACAAACATTGCAGAATTAATAGGGATAACATTTGACAATTTCAACACTATTTTTTCCAGTGATATATTACACAAACTAATTTTGAGATAAATAGGTAGAAAAAAAAATTAATATCTAACATCATAAATACGTGCAGCTACTTTTTTTCTCAAAATTAGCATTAAAAAATAAATAAAAGATAATCTCAACATTTGAGAACTGATCACATAAAACAAACTCCCGGTTTTGTCTCTTAATTTTTCATTATATATTCATTCGATTGCTTCCATGTATAACATTTGCATCAGAAGGTTGAAAAGAAAGTATACCGGGAAAATCAATGAGCTGAAGAATCGAATATGCTTCCAACTCCTGTTTCAACTGTCTGCAGAAAGAATAAATGTCAGTATGTTTTTTACTTTATAAATACATGCTTTCGACTCGTACTATCTTCTTTGTTTATCTAAATCATTTACCATTCAAACTTCTCTGTATAAATCATTGCACTTAACAGTTCATTCAAAACTAGATTAGAATAACTAACCTAGAATTATCTCAGTTCATTCAATCCTGGTTTTTGTATAAAAGTGAACCAGTTGCAGATGGTGCTATTTTACCAAAATTTGCATACAAGCATCTTATGTTTAATGGTAGAAGTCGCCCAGTATTTCAGATTGTTAGAAAGTTATTGAAAACTCGGGTTCATTAATCAAATCTTTTATTGTGAATTATATGATAAAACACAACTATTAGAATGAAATAAAGAAGAGAAGTGATGCTTGAATCATTCTGTGGTTAGTCAGCTCCAGAATTATATGATAAAGCACAAATATACATGTATATTTTAGCAAAAATTAAAATCGAAAGAAATAATGTATTACAATAATTCGTCTATCTATTTTTTTCAATTGTGCTGACAAAAAAAACTGCATTTATCCTTACTTTTTTGCAGAGAAAAACCAGCAACTATTTTAAACAATGACACATAATGCCATCAAGGTAATTATCAAAGAAACATGTTGCCTAACAAAAAAAGTGCTAGAAAATATAGGATAACAGTGGAGAATATTGGTTGCTAATAATTTCAGTTTTCATAGTAATAAAAAGGGATAAGCTTGAAGATAAGAAAACATTTTAAATTTTAAAAAATACCCGCTTAATCTTATTATATTTTATGATGTATATTAACTGTACCCACCTGCAGCAGCTTTCAAGCCCCCACACTAGCCACGTGAGGATAAATTCGATTCATATTCCACCCCATCTCCACAATAAACCAGGCCATGAAGAATTGAAGATCAATTTAGCACCTGTTTCAACATTGTCTAAAAAGCATGTAACTTTCTTAATATTTTTTTACTTAATTCTTTAATTTAACCTGTGTTTAAATTATAGATGATTGCTGAGATTTGAATATTAGATACTAAGATAGTAACAAATTCTACATCTTAATTTATATATAATAATCCATACTATATTTATATTGAGTTTTAGATCTTTATCAAAATTGAAATTGTGTGCATGTTTTATGTTTGATTGATGCATGCATTTTCCTAATCTTTATTAACCAACATTAAATCTTTCTCTAACATTATTTACCATACGAGACAATATTGGTCGACCACAATCGAACGCTATTGTAGATTCTCCAAATTATAGTTCAAAGGTTAATTATTATTATTATGGTTGTTTTACATGATTTTATACATGTATGTTTATTCTTTGAGTGTGTGTGTGATCCTCCAACTTATACTCCATTATCCGTTCAGATGTATTTGAAATTTCATGTTTCATTTGTTGATTATAAATCAAAATTTATACTTCTATAACATTCTATGTTTTATTTATTTAATAGAGTTTTGATCTGAGGTTATTGATGATCATTCCAACTTTACAAAAAAAGTTAGTGATTATTAGTGATTCACATACTTCTAATATCTAGGTTGTCTTTTATAACTGCAGATGTTTGTAATTTTTTAATGTTTTGTTATGATATCATTGTTTGGTTTATCATTGGTCACTACATATATAGCATGTTAAATAAAATGAAAGACATTAGTTTAAATCACTTTTTTTTTTTTTTTTTTTTTTGCAAAAGCTCAAAACCTAATCAAAGTAATCAATTTTCAACTTTAAGAAAACATGCACTTTTAAACATCCGAAAAAAGAGTAAAACTTTATGACTTTTTGTAGCTAACAATATTCTGCATGTACTTGATGTATCTATGCATATACGAGATCAAGAGTCTCGATTGAAATCGAGATGCTGAGAAACATAAAGTTAGAGACTCATGCATTATAATCTTTTATGTCTACTATTAAAGATAGCGAGCTGATAATGTAAAGACAAACCGTGAGATATATACTTAGTGACTTGGAACTTGAGATTGAGTAGTCACGCCAAGAGAGCAAGCGAGTCAGCAACACAACAAGAACTAGACAAAATTAAATATGAAATATTGTTATGATCAACAATAAACACAAATCAAAAGCATTATATCAAGAAAAACTAACTATTTTGGTAATGACTAAAGCCGTTGTATAATGTATTTGTTGTATCCAAAGACAATCTAATGTCATTTTTTGGGTTCAAAATGCACAGGAAAACAAAGTATACTTCCACATCTCTTCTTTTTTTTTATTAAGAGTGATTAACTTGTGTAAATGGCTTACTTCTAACTCTCCTAAAACAACCATCATGCTTGCAAAAATTTGAAAAAAGTATTCAAAGTGTGCAAGTATTTTCTAGAACAATGTTTTTGGTGCTTTTTTTGGTTATTGGAATATATTTTCATTGCCACATCAATCACTTGAGTTAAACATTGTAGCAAACATCAAAAGATGTTCATAAATAATTCATGCCCTCCAAATAATGTTTATTATTTGTGGTTTCTCAAGTACAATGGTAAAGCAAAATACAATTGTTATAAAGTCAAATTCATTCATACCTGTTCGGATGTTGCATATGATCCATAATTAACATCCTTTCGTGATAGCGATAGTGCCATTAAACCAACATCAAAAGATCCAAATTTGAGATATACGGCAAAAGGAATTAAATTAATGTATAGTTAGAACTTATAGAAAGTGAACTTTAACATTATATACAACCCTATTGTTAAAGACAAAAAAATCTCATATTCTATGTTCAATAAGAATCGGTACCAGACAGCAGGTAAAAATCAATGATCTAACAGTATCGTGTACTCAACCAAAGTTGGCATTTATTTGACCTTGAAATCCCAAAAGCTCCCATCAAAACATTATGGAAATATGTTTGAAGCTGGGTTATAAATACATTATTAAAACATATGAAAAAGAGTTGGAAGAGTGTATGCAAATGCTTACCTCCTGAAATCATTTATTTAAACAAATTAACTTCTGTATAGTTTTTGTATCGCTTTAATTTTTAACTATTTGTAAAATAGCGGGTCAATGTGACCTGATTATGGTTAAGTTCATGTTGAAAAACATGCATCATTTGCCAAAACTGATATAATCTACTGATCCTATTTTTTTACACACATGTATGATATATAAACATGAATTAATCTCAATACATCATTGAATTAACTATTGAAAATTCATTATACGGATAGGTAATATAACATCATGTGTCAAATTAAGAATTTGAAAAAAAATCTTATATACAAACTAAAAACAACATTTATCCGTAATTACTAAAACATTCATTTATTCATACGCTACATATATGCATGATGAAACCAATTAATTCAAACCTCCAACCAAAGACTAATACACATTTTCAAAACTGAATATTGTATATGAATACTAAACACATTTGAAATTTGACAAAAAATAAAAAAACAAATCGAAGAAACAAACAAACCTGAAATCGATTGGTAACAAGAAATCGAATGGTGATTCGTCTCAGGATCGAAATCAAATAGGTTGGGGTTCTTCTAGAGGCATTAGAAAAACCTTAACCGTTCCAGATTTAAAATGCTTAGAATAACCATCAAAATGAAATGGTTTCTTCAATGATGTATATAAAAAGCATATCAAACTCAAAAATACATATAGAAGACATAGATCTTGAATTCAATTAATCCGTTCATGCAAGTTATTTTAGACCAGATATGGAAATGGATTTTAAAAGGAGTTAGAAAATACATAAATCGATATGACAAAGAAATTATTTCATGAATCTGGAACCTAATTGCATTATTGCAACATGTAACCGAAACCAAGATTTGGAACAACATCGAAGCTCAAACACAAACTTAACAGATCTGAAAATATAGGCATATACAAATACTATACCTGAAACAAACTGTCAAATATGAAACATAACTGAAGCTATTTGTTAAACAAAAAATTAGCAGATCTGAAACAAAAAACTTAAAAAGAGAAGAAGATGACACGGTGAGAAGTGAGAGCGGAGGCAAGCGGCGAAGGCGGGACGACGCTAGGGTTTTGATAGGGAGGCAAGTAGGCGACCGACGACGAGCGGCGGCGAAGGGCGATGGCGGAGCGGCGAAGGCGGGCGGCGCTAGGGTTTGAGAGGAAGGAGGTAGGCGAGGAGGCGACGAGCGTGCGTGGACTGTGGGGGGGGGGGGTTTGAATTTCCAAAAGTGATGCACTGAGAAAGGGAATGAAAACTTGAAACTTGTGTTGGTGGACGTGGAGAGTGGACTAGTGTTTATTTTGGTGGTTGAAAATATATTTTATTTTTTTTTAATTAAAAACCAAATTCGTTTTTCGGTTTGGTTTGGTCTGAAAAAGGAAAATCCGATCATCAAATAGCAAACCATATTGTGAAATTCGGTTTGGAAACCGAAAACCGCTTTATAAATTCGGTTTAGCTTTATTTGAATTCGGTGTAATTTGGTTTTCGGTTTCTTCGAATCCAAACCAAATATTGCACACCCCACTCACCGCCTGTTGTGCACCGTCCCATAGACAAATGAAAATGAAGGGCCTTGGGTGTACACAATAAATACGTGTTTATTGTAATGGATGACAAAAAAAAAATTATTGTGTATAAATCACTGACAATAGGTAAATAGTAAAATATTTAATCAGACAACCAAATTAAAAAATTTAACTTGATTTTTACCGAGCAAAATATAATAATAATTAAGATAGAAAACAAGTATATGACTGAATATAGTTGGTATTACAATAAAATTAATATTTGAATGTTGATAAAAATAAACCGATAAACTGAAAATATAAATAATTATAATAAATTGTATATCGAAATGTAAAAGAAGTGGATCAGACATACGCATGTATTTTTATTTCTATAAGAAATGATGGGTTTTGATTTTATCTTAAATTATAATTAGTTTCTTTTACTATATACTTCATAATAATAATAATAATACACGTTTTTAGTAAAAAATTAGTCTCTTGATTAACTCACATGTGTTGAATTAGATATGTATAGACATGAATATAATTTTCTGCGATAATTAATATTCATGATTAAGAAAAATAATTTTTCCGTAAAAGATATATAATTTTCTCAAATAAAGTACATTTTAATTGTGTCATTATTCAATTAAAAATATTTTATGTGATTGCACACTACCCGAGTAACGCACGGGTATTCAACTAGTTAATGTTTGTTACCAAACCTGCATATTCTTATGTTTGGCCAGAAATTTTTAGTTTGACTTTTAGAAAATAAAATACCACTCTAAATGCAACTCTCACCCCGAATATTGTCTTCATTCTTTTTTTATTTCCACCTTTTATTCAACCTCTTTGTTCTCCATTTTTTTAAAACCCAAACAATTTAAACTTGCATAATAAGAATATCGATATCTAGAGTTTAAGGGTGGGTTATGCAAGGAATCTTCATTTCCATTTTCATCTCCATATCTTCATCTTCAAGAATGTCACCTTCATTTTTCAGGTATGGCTTGAAACTCACATTTTCGTCACCTAGAATTATGACTTGTTTAAGAATTGATATGAGTTTACATTGATTTGGAATCTGAAAACAAAACCATAACAATCAAAATCTGGTTCATCTTGTTCTAGCCTTAAATAAACTCAATTAATAAAGTTTATACTAAATTTTGAGAAGTAAACTAATAAACCTTAAATATTCAAAATAAACATCAAAACGTTGCCAAGAATGAATTTAGTGAGTTACAATAGTTTAAATATAACCTTTTGAGATTATTATTGGGTTCCAAGAATTTTGGAGATTTAAGTTTGAAATAAAAATATGATATAAATCAATGATTTTAGATGTATGCGTGAGAAGTGGAGGTGGCCGGAGTTCGAACGGCACCCGTGCCGCCGATGACTGGTCGGCCTCTTTATTTTTTTCCCACTTTGCGTCGCCAGCAACACCAACAAATGCAGAAACACGTTAAGTGAGGTGGGGTTTAAGTGGGTTAAGACAATTGTGGTTGTTTTGCCTGTTGACTTGGTTTGGGCTTAAGGCCCAAAAGAAATCTGAAATTGTGACATGGTACAACAAGGAAATGGAGCAAAACATTGGTTTTTCTCTTAACAGCACCTCTAAACATATATAAATGAGGAGGAGGGCCTACATCTAAGTTGCTATCTCTGTTTCTGTTTCTTTTTCGCACAGAACAACAAAATCAAGGTGGGAAGTGGAATTTTTGAATTATTGAGCCACAATTTAATTAATTGCTGGGCCTTAGTATTTTTGGCCTACGATTTAGTGATGTATTAGGATTAAGATTGCGCTTTTATTACTTGGATCATTGTTTTCATATTAGGACAACATATTTAATTAATATATAAATCTAAATAAGAAATTGGTTATTTATTTAAGGGACCAATTATTCTAACCTATAAACACAAGTTAATTAATTAAATTAAATTACTTTAGCTGAAATAGGTTCAACACTTATAATAACCGTCAAATAACCTACAACTTTAAATTTATCTAATTTTAACGATTGTGCCACATAATATATTATTTATTGTTTTAGCCACTAAACTTTGGAATTTTAGGTCAACCGAGGATTTTAGGTTTAGATAAATAAAAAACTTGACAACTAAACATTATACTTTTATTATTATCAAGTGGGTAGTCGGATGTGGTGAACTTGGACTATACGGTTTAGATACACACCGAGGATTTTAGGTTTAGATACACACACATCTTGATTTCCTTGATCGAGCTTCGAAGAGCCAACTTTGGCTGTATTGTGAGTAACAAATTTATTTATATTATTAGTTATATGTGCTTATCCATAGTTGTTATATTCGATTCATTTGCATCACCTTACCATGCTATTATCAGTTACATGATTATGTTCTACTCTCTCTCTCTCTCTCTCTCTCTCTGTATATATATATATATATATATATATATATATATATATATATATATATATATATATATATATAGACACACACACACATACATACACACACACCCTACCTTTCTGTTTGTATTCTATACCTATGTGAAAGCGTAAATTTCATGTATGCATACTCGTACTACATTATTAGATTGCGCGCCCACGATACTGTTATAGGTTGAGTCGGTTAGCCCTTGAGTTATTTGGTTAAAACGACACTAGCTCGGATGATCGGTGTAAATGGTTTGATTAGCACCAGCTCGGATGTGGGGTATGACGTCAGCTCGGATGAGGGGTGCGTAGGAAATTTTTAGACTTCATGTTTCATTTTTATTTATGCATATTTACATATGTACTATTATGTTTTTAAATTTTGTTACTCTCTAGGTGACGACTTACCCTAGTTGTGGGTACTTTATATTTTTGGTGAGCAGATAAGAGTAAAGCTCTAGTATGAAGCCGTTGACTTTTGTTGACCGAGACGCCATCATATTTGTATAGACTTTTGAGGGTCGGATTGAACCCTCGAATGGCTTGGCATGTAAACTTAAACTTATTTAGCATACGGTGGTTGATGTAATTTATTATCTTGCGTGATTAACCTTATTTATCGATGAATAACCTTAAAAAACATTAAATTATCCTGTATTTTTATATATATATATTGCATGTGAACGGTGAAATTTAGTTTTATAAATATTTGGTCATTCGCATTGCATAGGAAGGCAGCACACCGTACACAACATGAGATCCGAGGCCCTGCACACAGAATCATTGAGGGGACACTTCCCCGGCTAACGACCGTGTACACCGGTGGTTAGCGAAAACACTGTAGCACGGGCGCGAACCGGCTACAGGCCCTGCCGTGTATACACGCCCCAAGGACTGTTAGAGAGAGTCAACCCGCGCGATCACTCATCGCGAATCACCGTCCGTATGGAACTCATCACGGACCCCCGGACGGAATCTTGTTTCATGCACATATAACACATATGAAAGAACAGAAGTATACCTGCTTCTCGCGTCCCTGTTTCATTCACGATACACAATATACATGTACATGAAACTAGCTACACAATTATGACTCGGAAAACAGTCCCGTGGTTTTTTAGAAAAGACTCGGGTACTCACCTGATTGATCCACTAATCTCGAAATCTCTGACTCGGCTCGGCTCGCTGACTCGTCCCTGAAATCACAAAGATCTCAAACATTAATCTCAATTCCAACCGACACCAACCTAACTCATAATAAACGCGAACCGACTCGAACTCAAATCAACCCACGGAACCCCGGAAGCCTAAACCAAACCCGACCCAACAATCCCAAACAGAGTCCGACCAATAGATCACATAACCCGAATACAACTATCATGAACTCCAGAATCAAACTCTTAACATCACCCACACACATCTCGAATTTTAGCAACCCAACCCATGGTTTCTTACCTCTTGGACCTTCAAGAACACAAAAAGAAGGGGAAGAACACCAATCCAACACCCAATTTTGATTTTTACTTCAATTCCTTTGCTGCTCCAGGAACACACACGCACACACTCACTTGTTTTGTGATTTTGCTAAAAGAGGAAAGAGAAGAACAAAGATAAGAACGCACGTATATATCACTTTCCAATTTAAGCAAGTCCCGAACCCACTAAATTCGAACCCGATACCACTTTTTCACAATTAATATCCAGTTAACCCATTTAAATCCACGAACCCAAATATATAATTAATCAACTAAATTAATTATCCGACGCCACGTAACTTATAAACCCGACACGTATAGTCCACTACTCGGGATCTCATTGGTCCAACACAATAATAATTATTTAAACATCCACTAAAATAATTACTTGCAAATATCTCAAAAACGGGATGTTACAAATCCTCCCCTCTTAAAGAGATTCCGTCTCCGGAATCTATTGCAAGCCATTCGCAAATACACATCTTTATGTCAGATCCCTGAAACACTAACTTATAACTCTCGATATAATTATTAACAACTCTGATAAATTCGCATTTGAACTCTGAATGACACAATCATCACTAATACACATCTTCGCTTCTCAATTAGGCAATCCACTAATAACTCAGTTAAATCCCCTAATTCGCATATCGGTAACTGGTATATCCCCTATTCGCAGAGTCTTCTCGTGGCGTCACCTCATAAGCCACTCGATCCACATTTGATTTCAATCCATCGATTTTCGTCCTCACTTATTGCATCGTCACATGGCTCTATATATATCATCTACTAACACAACAATTCTTCAAATCCACTTACGATAACACATAAAGACATCTCCGTCGAATCACTAAACGCAATATCATAGATATGGATAAACACACACAAAATCTAATCCACTATCAACATGATAATCCGCTATCAGAAGGATCAATCCACTACCACATCACAAACACATTCGCAAGAACTACTCATATGACTCACATAACTCGACAAGTTTAATCCACTAACATAGCACAATTCCGAACTCGAAAGCCCTGATCACAATAAACCCGAATCTAGCACATTAACACCACACACATACCCCAACAACCCTAAACCTCTGCCACTGAACCCCATAATCACAAGCATAACAAGGCAATTGCGCGCATAGAACACACACACAATCTCACAAACATAAACCAACGGCCCACCCCACGACTGAACACACATGCAAGGAAAGTTCAAAAAACATACCCGAAACTACATCAGTAGCATCTTGAGCTTCCTCTGCAGTCGCCTAAAAGACCCGACCCCTTGCCCTAGTATCATGACGACCGGATGACGACGGTTCCGCTCTGATCCCACTGGAACTCGCACCCTGCACCGCTGGTCCCGACTCTGGACAGTCTTGCACTCTGTGCCCCGGCCTCCCACAACGGAAGCACAATGGCTCTGGAACAGTACACGTAGCAGTAGCATGCCCCCGCTGACCGCATCGATAACACCTAGGCACGCACGACCCACTATGGCGACGGTGGCATCTCGGGCACTCCCGATCTCCATCAGAACTGTCTCCCCTATCGCCTCCATCTCGAGGCCTCTGCCCTACGCTGCTCTGGCTCTGCCCTGTATATCTCGAACTCTGCCTCTGACTCTGACTATCTGATCCCTGGCTCCGCCCCGGTCCACTCGACCTCCGCTCTCTATCCCTGTCTCTATCTCTATCTCTGTCTCGTCTGTCTCTCGAACTCTGGCCCGAAGGTCGCTCTCTGGACTCGTCTCTGGAACGCCTCCGGTCTCTCGAGGACCGCTCAGGAGTCCTCACACGTCGGTGCTGGGAAAATGGCTCCTCTCTCTGCTTGGCTATCTCCCGCTCCCTTATGCGGGCCATCTCCAATGCTCTAGCAAATGTGAGAGTCTCGTGCATCCAACGAACTCTCTAATATCAGCTCGCAGTCCATCAATGACGCATCAACCTTTCGCTGCTCGGTGGCGATGTGATGGGTGGCAAACTGCGAATATTCATTAAACTTGTCCACATACTGCTGCACTGTCATCTCGCCCTGCTGCAAATGCAAAAGCCGACGCTCCATCTCCCGCCTTTCGTCTCTGGGAATATACAATAGCTAAAACACAGCCCTAAACTGATCCCACGTCATCGCATAAGCCGCAGAAGAGGTCATTGCTAACTCAATAGATTTCCACCACTGGGATGCCCCTCCCCTCAACAAATAAGCTGCACACCCCACCATATCCCTCGACTCCACATGCGCAACTCGAAAAACAGCCTCTACCTCGCGCTCCCATGCCATAGCCATCCCTGGCTCACCCACGCCTCTAAACTCTAGCGGATTCCCGGTCATGAAATCCTTAAACGAACCCCCTCGCTGAGACGTAGACGAAGAGGCACCCGTACCCGTATCCTGACCGCCCCCAGAACGTGGTCCCATACCCTGATCCTGTTCCCACTCCTGCTCTCTCTGCTGCATGTAAAACTCGGTCAATATTTCCAGAAGCTCTGACTTGCGAATGAACTCGTCCCCTGCCGGCTTACCAGCGCCGGATTCCTCGCCTTGATCTGCCATAACTATCTGCACAAACCGAAACAATTGAGAACCATAGATAGATCACCCAGCGTTATACACTAAGCCAGGTTAGTTAATTCCACTAAAATCAATCGCAATGGATCCCTCACGGATCGAAACAAGGTTTAAGTTAAGCATCCACTAATGATACTCAGACTTCAAACCACAAGCTCTGATACCATGCTGTAACACCCTCCCCGATCCCAGAAATGCCACGTCAATACAATACACAGGTGGCAACATCTCAATAACTCAATCATACACATGTCACAGGATAAACTGAAATCACTGATAATTTAAAACTTTTACACAAACACTAATAACATATAATCCGCTAATTACATAAACCCAAAAGGTGCTAACATAAGCTGTGCTGATTAGATCCTTACACAAAACAAGACAAAGCTTTCCAGATAAATCCCGATCCCAGATCAACAAGCACGGCTACTGATCCCGTCACTGATACCCTGAACATAGTAGACTCGAATACGTAAGCTTGTAAGCTCGTGAGTACGCGAGGGTTAGACTCTGCATAATAAACACACCACATGCGTACACATAGCACATACATACATCGCAATATCCCTGTCACAGGCAATCGACAATGTAAAGCAGGTATAAACACACAACATGAGATCCTAGGCCCTGCACACAGAATCATTGAGGGGACACTTCCCCGGCTAACGACCGTGTACACCGGTGGTTAGCGAAAACCCTGTAGCACGGGCGCGAACCGGCTACAGGCCCTGCCGTGTATACACGCCCCTAGGACTGTTAGAGACAGTCAACCCGCGCGATCACTTATCGCGAATCACCGTCCGTATGGAACTCATCACGGACCCCCGGACTGGATCTCGTCTCATGCACATATAAGACATATGCAAGAACAGAATTAAACCTGCTGCTCGCGTCCCTGTCTCATTCACGATACACAATATACATGTACACGAAACAAGCTACACAACTATGACTCGGAAAACAGTCCCGCGGTTTTTTAGAAAAGACGCGGGTACTCACCAAGTTGTTCCACTAATCTCGGAATCTCTGACTCGGCTCGGCTCGCTGATTCGTCCCTGAAATCACACAGATCTCAAACATTAATATCAATTCCAACCGACACCAACCTGACTCATAATAAACGTGAACCGACTCGAACTCAAAACAACCCACGGAACCCCGAAAGCCTAAACCGAACCCGACCCAACAATCCGAAACAGAGTCCGACCAATAAATCACATAACCCGAATACGAACAAACACGACTCAAATACGGCCCCAAACAAGCAACCAACACCCGAAATTCGGCCGAACCAGCCCTGCCCCTGATCACGCCTGCGCCCCAGGCATCGCGGTCGCGCCGCGCCCATGCCGGCACCTTTCGCGCCGTCTTCTTCTTCCCTGCTCGATGCCATGGCTGAACCAGGAGGGTTTTAACCTCCAAGACCCGATTTCCAGCTTTCAAATACACAAAACTCATATATATTTAACCCATATAACTCCAGAAACAAACTCTTAACATCACACACACATATCTCGAATTTTAGCAACCCAACCCATGGTTTCTTACCTCTTGAACTTCAAGAACACAAAAAGAAGGGGAAGAACACCAATCCAACACCCAATTTTGATTTTTACTTCAATTCCTTTGCTGCTCCAGGAACACACACGCACACACTCACTTGTTTTGTGATTTTGCTAAAAGAGGAAAGAGAAGAACAATGATAAGAACGCACACATATATCACTTTCCATTTTAAGCAAGTCCTGAACACACTAAATCCGAACCCGATACCACTTTTTCACAATTAATATCCACTTAACCCATTTAAATCCATGAACCCAAATATATAATTAATCCACTAAATTAATTATCCGACGCCACGTAACTCATAAACCCGACACGTATAGTCCACTACTCGGGATCGCATTGGTCCAACACAATAATAATTATTTAAACATCCCCTAAAATAATTACACGCAATTATCTCAAAAAACGAGATGTTATAGAATGATATGTAAGAACACGGTAGATTATCATGCAACCTACATAGAATATATGATACTTGATATTCTACACGACATGTTACGTAAATTATATGATAATATACGTAGATTGCATGATAATATACGTAGATTGCATGATAATCTACGTAGATTGCATGATAATCTACATAGAATATGTTCGTCGATACTCTAAATAGAATATGTTAGATTCATTTTCCATGTTTTATAATGAAGATTATTTGTAAGATATTAAATTTATAATAAGTGTAATAGTTATTAGATGTTTTATTTTGTTAAAAAAGTTTTTGTTTACGATTCGCAAGATTAATGATTTTCTTTTGTTTAAAATTGTGTTTTTGGTATATTTTATATCAGTAGGATACCAAGTGTTTGATAAAATTATTAAATGAAATCTTCCTTTTTTGTTTCAGTTCGTCTACGACACTCTATGTAGATTATAATATAATATATGTAGATTATCATGTAATCTACGTAGAATATATGATAGTTGACATTCTACACGACATTCTACGTATATTATATGATAATCTACGTAGATTACATGATAATCTACGTAGATTAACATTACTATTCATAATCTACGTAGAAATTTACATAGAATGATATGTGGGAACACAGTAGATTATCATGTAACCTACCTAGAATATGATATTAGACATTCGACACGACATTCGATGTAGATTACATGACATTCTACGTAGATTACATGATAATCTACGTAGATTACATGATAATCTACGTAGATTACATGATAATCTACATAGAATATGTTCGTCGATACTCTACATAGAATATGAACAAGTGATTTTCGATGTTTTATAATGAAGATTATTTGCAAGATATTAGATTTAAAACGAATGTAATAGTTATTTGATGTTTTTTTGTTAAAAAAAGGTTTTGTTTACGATTCACAAGATTAATGGTTTTTTTTTTGTTTAAAAATGTGTTTTTGGTATATTTTATATCATTTACATACCAAGTGTTTGATATAATGTCTAAATGAAATCTTCCTTTTTTTGTTTCAGTTCGTCTACGACACTCTATATAGATTATCATATTATCTATGTAGATTATCATGTAATCTACGTAGAATATATGATACTTGACATTCTACACGACATTCTACGTAGATTGACATTACTATTCATAATCTATGTAGAATATTACATAGAATGATATGTAAGAAAACAGTAGATTATTACGTAATCTACGTAAAATATATGATAGTTTACATTCTACACGACATTCTACGTAGATTATATGATAATCTACGTAGATTACAGATACTAGTAACGTTATTCTACATAAAAGATATAGAATTATATAACATTCTACATAGACACATAATATTTCTATATAGAATACGTTAATTTTTTAGCAATTAACTAATTTTCTATATAGAAATTATATTTTTTTATAAAAATCATTTTTTTACTATAAAAATCAATTCTAATGAAAGAAAGAGAAAATGAAAATGAAAAAAAGTAAGAGACAGAAAGAGAAAAAACGGATTTTTTTCTTCCAAACATACCATTTTCACACCTTTTCAAGATTCTCCACTATCAGTGTTCTAAAAAATTACAAAAACGTCATCCAATATATTAGCCCTTAATTCCATTAATGCAAAGGCCATAAAAGGTTCTTAAGTTCTCACAATATTTATGATTCTCAATAGAACCCTTCCCTATATATATATATATATATATATATATATATATATATATATATATATATATATATATATATATATATATATATATATATATATATATATGTATATGTATACCTCACCTTCCCAATATACACACACACACACACACCCCACCTTTCTGTTAATATTCTATACCTTTGTGAAAGTGTAAATTCCATGTATGCATACTCGTACTACATTATTAGATTAGACGCCAACGATACTGTAGGTCGAATCGGTTAGCCCCTAAGTTATTTGGTTAAACAGGCACCAGCTCAGATGAGGGGTGTATATGGTTTGATCAGCACCAGCTCGAATGAGGGGTGCGACCTCAGTTCGGATGAGGGGTGCATAGGAAGTTATTAGACTTCATGTTTCATTTTTATTCACGCATATTTACATGTCCTATTATGTTTTTTAAATTTTGTTACTCTCTGGGCGACGACGTACCCTAGTTGTGGGTACTTTATACTTTTGGTGGTGCAGATAAGGGTAAAGCTCCAGATGAGGTCGTTGACTTTTGTTGACCGAGACGTCATCATATTTGGGCTTGACATGTAAACTTAAACTTATTTAGCATACGGTGGTTGATGTAATTTATTATCTTGCGTGGTCAGATAGAACCCTAAGGGGCGTTTGGTTCGCAGATTTTTTTCTATGGGATTTGCATTTTGTCTAAGAATGTGCAATATGCAGCATTTGCATTTGTCAGGATTTTGTCAAAGAATCTGCATTATCTTTTAGGAAAAGATGCTTATCTGAAAAAATGCAAGGTTCCTGGGATTTAAAATCCTACGGTGGAGGCTGGGTTTTTAAATAACAAAGAAGGAAGAGATTTAAGAAATCCTTCGATTTTAAATCCTTACTGAAATTTGCAAACCAAACACAGGATTTTAATTGCAAATCCAAGTGAATCCCAGGAAATTCGTGAACCAAACACCAAGAATTTAAGGCTTTTTAATGCCTTATGGAAACCTGATAAGTGATTTGCAAAATCACCCTATGTCTGTTTACACTGTTACATTAGTTGTAACTTGGCAGATTGTTAAAGTTGTCCATAACCGTTGGACAGGTTTGAAAGAAACTCTCGAAGTTGTTTTCTTTACATCCAATGAAGAAGCTTCACTGAGATTCACTGTGCGATTGTAAAAGAAGCTTCCAAGGAATTAAAGATATCAAGAGAGACATCCACAAACAGAGAACGTGTAGTGCAAAGCAAAGTGTGTTTTTCATGCATGCAAGTTTTGTTTCAACTTAGAGTGTTATAGCTGAGTGTGTCTAAGCTGTTCAATCTCAAAGTTATTTTGTTTGTGTCTTGTATAAACAGTGAGTGAACCTGAGTGAGTGAATTCGTTGTATCTAGTCTGAGTGAGTCTTAGATTAGTTTAAAGTCTATTGTTTCAGTTTGGATCATTCTGTAATCCAAACTTGTTTGTAATTAACAAGTGTTAATATATACATACAAACATTGAGAAAATAGTGTGTGATAAAGAATTAGCTGTATTCACCCTTCCTCTACAGCCTCTCTTAACATATTTGGGAAAACTTTTGGGACCTGCAACTGGTATCAGAGTAGTTTAGAGTGTGTGTTAACTATAGATCTCTCATAACTTCCCATTTTCCACCATGGACATAAGGGTTTTAAACTCCTCTTCCTACCATGACAATGGATCTATCGCCAAGCCTCCAAAGTTTGATCACCAAAACATCTTTAGGTCCCAAAAGGTTTCCCAAGTATGTTTACAAAGGCTGTAGAGGGGCGGGGGGTGAATACAGCTAATTCTTTAGAACACACTTTTTCTCAATGTTTGTATGTATATATTAACAGTTGTTAATTACAAACAAGTTTGTATTACGGAATGATCCAAACTGAGATGATAGAAATGAAACAACTGATATTAAACTAATCTAAGACTCACTTGGAATAGTTACAATGAATTCACTCACTAAAGTTCACTCACTGTTTTTACAAGACACAGACAAACAACTTTGAGATGGAACAACTTTGACACACTCAACTATTTTACTGTAACTTGAAATTAAAACTTGCATGCATGAAAAACACAATATGCTTTGCAATACACGTTCTGGACTTGTGGATGTCTCTCTTGATATCTCTATTTCCTTGGAAGTTTCTTTTATACTCACTCAGTGAATCTCAGTGAAGCTTCTTTATTGGTCGTAGAGAAAGTGGGAATGTCTTGAAAAAAGACAAGGATGCTTTTCTACACGTCTGACAAATCAGGCTTTGTCCACTGGTTGCAGAATCTTTTTCTTTTTCTTTTTGTCTCTGTTGTCCATAGCTTTACCTTAAAGAGGAATGTCAACTTTAGACCTTTACTCTTCATGTAATGCTATTTTGATATAAGAAATGATCTGTCACCCATTTCAGTTGAATTTTCTGATTTCCCACTTTGTCTTGAGTTGTAGACTGATCTTTACGTTCAAGACTTTGCATGAGGACATGGAAACAAATTTCATAAAGTGTAAAACCTGTTCACAAAGAACAGTTTCTGTTCACAAAAACTAAACACTAACTTGGGTCAAAGCTGTTCAACAGACATTAACAGCTTAGACAGTTTCTATCAAACCTGTCCAATAGTTATGGACAGCTTTGACAATCTGCCAAGTTACAACGAATGTAATAGTGTAAACAGACGTAGGGTGATTTTGCAAATCACTTATCAGGTTTCAATAAGGCATTAAAAAGTCTTAAATTCTCCACTTAAGTTTATCAATCGGGTTTGATTAAAAATCTCCCCCTATGATAATGAGCAGGTTTGATTGAGGCCTTTTTGTGCCTAACAATCCCCCCTATTTGCAATATCTAGCCTAAAGCTAACTTTATCAGTTATCACTATATACATTTACATTACAGTTGCAAAGATGAAGATACAACATAGAAGTAAAGTAAAATATCAGTTTATATGTACTGAAACTGACTCAAACAACAAATGTTTATAGTATTACAACTATGTACAGTGAAGAAGTACAACTAATGTACAATGAAAATTCAACACTTTGGACTGTTGATGTTGGGAGCAGATAAAGGTAAGCCTGACCAACTAATGATCAACTTCCATTCTTCATCTACACATCACTTGTAGACGGGCCTTGCTGCTTCTCAATTCTCTTTTCTAAATCAGCAGCAGCTTTAAGAAGATTTTCTTGTTCTAGACTAAGCATCATCTCTTTTCTGATTTCAAACCTTTCCACCTCTTCTCTAAGGTAGAAATATTCTTGGCCGGTAAGCTCTCCTCTTTCATGACAGGCTGCTAACTGATTCCATAATGTCACTCTCCATCTGGAGTAACTTATACGGAATTTTATTGAACATTTTCACCACTAAGTGTCTGTATTGGGTGAAGCAAGCAGTATTGAGAGCTTCAGCCCAAAATGATGAAGGGAGACCTGATGCACACATCAATGTTCTAGCAGCTTCTATAAGAGTCCGAATTCTTCTTTCAGCAACTCCATTTTGTTGTGGAGTTCTTACAACCGAAATTTTTTGAGAAATTCCTCTTTCTTCACAGAAGTCCTCAACAAGACTATTTTTGAATTCAGTACCATGATCACTTCTAAGCTGCTTGACTTGGGCAGAGTTCACTTCCATCTTTTTGATAAATCAAATAATCTCTCTGGCAGCCTCTCCTTTGGTCTTTAGGAAGATCACCCATGTATACCTGGAGAACTCATCAAAACAAGTCCATATGGATTAAGAAGAGAGGTGTACCAATAGAGAAATTATGTTTAGATTCGAAATATGTTTTTCTTTGTTTACCCTTCTCACAAGCTGAGCAGAGTTTGTCCATAACAAAGGTTACAGAAGGCAAACCTGTTACTAACTCTTTCTTATAGTGTTTGTTGATATTCTTGAAGTTCAGGTGTGATAGCCTTTTTTGCCATAACTAGTTGAGGTCTGCATTGCTCCTTGAGATGAAGCAGGTCTCAATTGTTTGATCAGCAGATTTCATCTCTACAGTGTATACCCCGTTCTTTCTTTGTGCACACAACACAACTTTACCCTAGGGATCAAGTATGTACCCTAGGTGCTCATCAAATATAACATTGTAGACAGCATCAAACAGTTGACTAATGCTTAAAAGATTATGTTTTAGCCCAGACACACAGGCTACTGTGTTGAAAATTGCAGCACCTGCATAAAGAGTTCCATACCCTTCTGTGGATCGTTGGACATTGTCACCAAAGGTGACTTTTGGGCCTTTCTCAGGCTTGAGGCCACTCAGCAGATCCTTGCAACCTATCATGTGGCCAGAGCAGCCACTGTCCAGGTACCTAACCTGGCTTGGTTGTTTAACCTGCAGAGTAACAAGAGGAAACATTAGTTCTTAGGCTAACTTATCATAGGGATGAGTTCTCCTACCTCATCAACATTTGTTGATGGACCACTAAGAGCAACACTAATATTTCCAATTTGGATTATATCTACAAAGATACTTTCTTCAATGACAATGTTACTTCCAACACTGCTTGATCTAGCAATATTGGTGCTAACAGTGTCAGCAGGCCTAATGTCCTCAGTTTTAGGACAGTCTTTGGCCAAGTGAGTTTTCTTTCCACTTTATAGCATTTTCTCTTTTTAGATTTCTTGAAAGAAGAAGTCTCAGAAACACATTTTGATTTATCTATGTTGGTCTTATCTACAGGTTTTGCAAAGACATGACTTGTTTTAGATGGACCAACAGGTTTTATGGAAGATTCAACAACAACAGCTTTGCGTGTATCCTATTTCCTTTTTTTAGGAGGACAGAGATCAAATATGGGCAATTTAACTATCTTCTGACCTTCCATAGGTTTTAAAAACTTATTTCCAGTTTTCTCAGGTTGAGAAATGGCTTTGCCTTTGCCTTTACTGAGTTTTGATGACTTTTGCATACTTGTGGTAGTATAGTCATCATGTTTGGTTTTAACAAAAGATTTTCACTCATTTATAACCAATCTGTTGGTACACCCTGTGTGATGATAGCAGTCTAAGTATAGTTGGCATTTTGTGTAAGTCAACTTAAGTAATATTGAATATTGTCTAGTACTTGATATATGTGTTTATATGTGTTTGATATTGATTGATTGTTTGTTTGATATTGATTGATTGTATGTTTGAACTTGGTGTAACGTATTACAAGAAGTTCAAACGTAAAGTTCAAAGATAAATTCAAACATAAGTTCAAATAGAAGTTTGACATGTGAAATTCGAATTTAGAGTAAATTCGAATTTATCACATAAGGCAGATTCAAATTTGGTGTAAGGTCTACCAAACACAGATCTATATAGACGCGGAGCCGTCAACGAGTGCGGAATCCTCGTTAACGGGTAGACGGTAACAACTCTCACTAGAAAAACGGAGACTATCAACGAGCTGTACGAACTACACAAGAACGCACCTACTAGACGATTCTCTCCGAAACTACACTAAGACTGATGTTAAACTCGAAATCGCTTTATGCTTAATCTCTCTCGAATTCTGCAAAAAGTCTGATAATTATTCGAGTCTATCCCTAATTATAGAGTCTAATTCGAGTCTACAATGGGCCAAACTCGAATCAGGCCCAAGGCCCATTCGAGTTTGTCCCCACTGACACTCTCGAATCTGCCTAAGTGAGCACATTCGAATCTGCCTAAGTGACTCATTCGAATCTAACCTAGATTCGAATCCTAGTCCTTAGAGATTTCGAATTTACCTTTTCACATAATTAACTTAGTATTGAAACTTATGTTTTTAACCTACGATTGATTTTATCTTTGATCTCTATGTTTGAACTTCTTGTAATACGTTACATCAAGTTCAAACATACAATCAATAACTATCAAACATATATAAACATATATATCAAACACTTGCTAAACCACACTGTTGGATCACTTAGACTGCTATCGTCACACAGGGTGTACCAACAGACTCACCCTTGACGATAGCTTCTAACAATTCGAACATTTGATTAAGTACTTTGTTTATTATTTATTCAAACTGCTGCCAGCATACAAACCCTTTTCAACACACACTTTAACTACATTCTCATACTTTCTAGCCTCACCATCCATATGAGTGTCGCTTGAGATCTTATGAGCATGTAGTATTTGAAGGTCATCTCTAGAAAGGTTTACCAGGTGAAGAGGATCATAGACTCTAAGAATCACCTTTTCTTCAAAAATCTTCCATCACGGCTTCTCCCGTTTCACTCTCCACATACCACCAGTTTAAGTTTTCATGACGTTCTGTGGCATTGGCTTGAGCGGCACCATTCTCAGACATCTTACTGGTCTATATTGTATCTTCATCCATGGACGCCCAGTCAGAGGATCAATTCGAGAATGATCCATTACTCGTTTTCCTATCCTCGGATTAAGACGTTCAAACTTCCTCGACCTTCCTTCTTTTCTTATGATTTTGGCAATTATTTCTGCGTAAGGGTCGTTGCCGATATTGATTGGTTCTTTCCAAGCTAACGCCTTTATCTCAATCTTCGGCAATGAGTTGAATACTTTCAGAGATCTTCTGAGGTACTGGAGACCATCTTTTCTTTTGATTATGAATAGCTGCAGTTCCCGATCAAAGAACCAGCTTAATATACATCCTGACAGCTTTCCAGTACCCGGCACCCTCATCTTCTTCTTCAACTCTAACTCCTTCTGCTCTGCCCTGAACCATAGCTTTCTTTTCTCATCATTGGTCAGCTTTCTGGCAGGCTCTTCTATTGATGAATCAACATTTAAAGCAGCATTGACTACTTCTATGTTAACCACATCATTTCCTTCTATCACATACGTATCAGTGATTGGATTTTGCTGAACGATGATCTCATTGGCTTCATCATCTTCGTCAGCACAAACCTCATCATCTGACTTCCAATCCGTTATATCTTCAGGAACAAATTCTCCCTCTTCTAATTCCTCCATATCATCCTCAAAATCAAATCCCAAGTCCATCGGGTCATCGTCGAGATCCATAAGTGCATCAATCATCTCATTTATCTCAGACTCTATAGGTCTGGATGAACTGGCCTCTCCTTCTTTAGCTCCTGATTCAATCGGCTCCCCCTGAGTCTGAGCATCCTGAGCAGCAGAAAAATCTACTGGCTCATTCTGTCTTTAAGTGCTGGGATCATTGTCGTGGTCATCTTCATCATTATCATCCCTCGGCTGCTCCACTTGATCACGGTAGGATGTCTCCCCCTGAGCCTTTATATTTTTCATTAATTGCTAAACCAGGGAGCGCATCGATCTTAGTTCAGCTGCTTGATCAGCGACAAAAGTTTTCAGCTCCAAATTCTCTTCCTGTACTTTGTCCACAATCTTTTTCAGGTCGGCATTTTCATTATCCATATTTGCATTATGCTTCTGAATCTCACCGATAGCCGTTGTTAGGCCTAAGATCTGGATCTGTTGGAAGTCAACTCTATCTTTTAGCTGCAAAAACCTTTGATTTTCTGCGTATGTGGATGAGGTGGATGGGATGGATTGAATTGGAGTCGGAATGATGGGTGATGGGATGTACGGTTCAGCATGTGGTGGTGATGGTGGAATAGTAGTTTGAGTAGCTGGAGGTTGAGATACTTCAGGCTGTGTGGCTGAAGCTGAGGAAGTTCCTTGCATAAACCGATGACGTTTAGCCCTTTGCTTTGTCAATAGTGGAGCAACTTCTTCTTCTTTGAAATCAGAGTCATCAGACTCCCTTAATGTTCGACGCCTCGAAGCTTCTTCGGACACTACCAATCTTGACCCATAAGTTCCTATCTGAATGGTTGGTTCTGCTGTAACAGATTCTGGCACTTCAACTTCTATTTCTTCCATATCTTCGGATTCAGTGGCTGAAGACGACACGTCATTAACTGTTGGCTCCGGTTCATATTCATCAATTTCCCTAAGAATATCATCTTCTCCTTCCGGAGGCTCTAGCAATTCTCCAACTAACGCTGCTAATATTTCTTCATTGGCATTTGGACCCGCTTCACATATCTCATGCAGTGTTTGACATAACTGATCGAATGTTGGAATAGGTTCTGCTGGTGTAGTTGATGGTCCAGCCTCTTGTGCTTCTTGATGTTTACTGGTAGAAGGCCTATTTGCCTGAATTTGACTCGCAAATGGTCTTTGGCGTCTCCTTTGTTGCTGAGCACGCGGTTGTTGCTGCTGCTGTTGTTGTGGCTGTCAAAGCTGAACTTCTACTTCACCTGCCCAGTTGGCATTATCTGGTGCCACAAAGTTCCTGTCTATAACTTCCCCAAACAAAGGTCGTTCGACCGGGACTGCTAGCCTTCCTCTGTGCGCAGAGCAGTCAGCAAAAATCCTTTTATCAATGACTGCTACACTTTGAATCTCATTTAGCTGCGGCAAATTAGGCAAGAAGTGCCTGATGAGCATCATTACAAACCGAGGATATAGAAGAAATCTTTGCTGCTCTGGAGCCGTTATTTGATGAACGAACTCCGAGTAGAACATCTCCGAAAAGCTGAAGTTCTGATTATAAATCAATGCAGTTATCCCATATTGGATCTTTGATACGATATAATCAAATCCTGCTTTCTTGGCCGCGAAGCACACCATGAAGACGTGCGCCAAAAATCTCCACTGCCCTATAAGCCCACTCTTCATGTAAGATGTCTTCGTAACATCTAAACTATATCCCATCCTCAGAAACGCAGCCTGCCTAATACTTAAAGGAAAGTCAATAGGCCCATTTTCTTCTTCCTGAGTTCCTAGATGCAGAACCTGACGCAGCATATCAGCAGAAAACACTAGCGGCTGTCCTGCTATCCTTGTTCTCAGAACGGTTGGTGTGACGGAACAATCAACTTGCAAATGGTCATAAAACTGCCGCACATATGGAATAACGATCTGAATGTTATGGGATAATGCGAACGAAATCCTAGACTTCACTAGGAAAACCACCATTTCACGAAAACCCTGCGCTTCAGGGATATTATGGTCGGGGGGGAATGACCATATTATGCTTAGGCACGAACACTCTATCTGCCATATCTGCACAATAGATAAAATATTAGAATTATTAAAAATGAATAAACTTGTTTAAATTCAAATCTGTTTTATTTTGAACTTGTGTAAGTACAAAATCCAACACATATGAATTACTGCAAGTTTAATTAAATTTAAAATTGAATAATTCAAATAAATTGACAGATTCGAACAAACAGGTTCGAAGATACTCTATTTCGAGTTTGATGACATATTCGAATGTAATGACCTTCTCGAGTTTACTGACAAACTCGAGAGTGTCCTTGAACAGATTCGAAACTATCGTCCCAACTCATCACCAAAACCAATGATTTTAACCTTTTTGGACTCAGAAAATTACATTCATTAGCCCTACTAGATTCTAATCACAAAGATTTGCATTTAATTTGACTATTTACCGGCCAAACTTTGTAATTTTGAATAACACGATTTCGACCTATAAAACTTCAAATATCGGTGATTTTGGCTTAAATGGTGTATAAAACTACTCAAATCTTGTACAAACCAGTTGCTTATACCTAGATGTAGGAGTAGAATCGAACACACAAGCAAGAAACTCGACAAATAGTTGTTTTTGTGGAAAACGGTAAACTCGAGCAGATAGATTCGAAATCGCATGATAGATTCGAGAGTATAGATTCGAAAACAGATGACTTAATGACATTACTGTTAACCTATTTATACCACCTACCTTCGAGTCTATGGCCACTTACGAATCTACTGACAGATTCGAGGTTACCCCAATTCGAGTTTAACCTAAACTCGAATAACCTCCTGAAACTTTGAAAATTTTGAAATAAAATCAACTTTTTCAACTTTTTCAATCTTATGGTGTAACGGAGTAAAGTATGCCAAATGTTTTACCCTAAGCACAAGATTTTCACGCAATGTTTTTCTTATTCAACTATGAATGCACCCTCAGTAATTTTTGACCTTTTTCCTAAGTAAAATAAAGGATAGAAATAAAAATAACATTAAAATTAAAATTAAAATAATAATAAGTAAAAGTAAAAATAAAATTTTAAAATTTTGAACAAAAATTTAACTTAGACTTAAACTACACTTATTAGAATTTATAACCTATGCTAAACACTTAACAAAATATTTTTGATGAGCATAGTCAAAGAAAGGTTCAATCAGATAGCGGTGTCAGATACGTACTTTCAGTACTTAAACTTTCACACTTAGGAATTTTTGATTCCTTTGATTGTTTGTTGTGAAATACTCATTTAGCCGATTGTTGGTATTTACCCCTTTAAACATGCTACATTTCGGAATATCCCTTGGCAATTTTATTTATCATGAAATTATCTTACGTGACTCAGAAATAGACATACTTTTATGATCAAGGCATACAGACAATGATTCTAACTTGTTGGTATGTGCAAACTTTCTTTAAAAGACAAACATCGGACACAGGTCTGTATTTTCATACAACAAAGTGTCTTAGTTTGACTTAAGGTTTATTTTAAAGCTAGCAAGACAGCGGTGACAGGTCTGTACCGACGTACAACAAAGCGACTTATCTTGCTAACCCGAATCAAAACAGAGGCAACAGGTCTGTACTTACGTACAACAGAGTTACATGATACTGACTCTCAATTTTGTATGATTTTTATATTCTTTCCATTTTAAGATGTATTTGATGTTGCTATACATCCCCAGAAAGTTTGCATACCTCATTTAGACTCAAAGTTTGTATGTCTTGTACATAAAAGTTAAGACCGATTGGTCATACATCTAAGTTAGTGACACGTTTGACTTTTTCTTGAATATTTTATTAGCCTTGAGACTCCCTATATGTATTATGCCTACCAACACATCTAAATAAAATAAAGTATAACACTTAGAAATTTAGGTGCTTTATGTGAGAAAGTCTAAACACTTAGAGTTTGTAACGACTGTGATAATTTTCGTCACTTTGAACCTATGCATCTAAGACTTAACTCTTTTTCTGATATTCTCTTTTTTTTGAATTTTTATGGTTTTCTCTCTTTTTTTTTTTTGTTTTTCATAAGAAATAGTAATAAAAGAAGATAACCTACTAACTTACTAAAAATAGAAACTTTCCTAAATTAGCAGACTTACTATAAAAAGAAAAAATACTACAACTATAAAAGGAAATAAATTACCACTAAGGTCAAATTACTCTGGGTTGCGCATTCCATTTAGTTGAATTAAATATTCAAATCGTGACTTATCAAAAGCTTTGGTAAATAAATCAGCATTATTATCGTCCGTTGCCACTTTTACCAATTTGATTAAGTTCTTTTCAGCACAATCACGAATAAAATGATGCCTTATGTCTATGTGCTTTGTTTTACTGTGTTTAACTGGATTATTTGTTATAGCGATTGTAGATTGATTATCTATATTGATTGGAGTTTGAGTGTAAGCCAAACCGTAATCCCGCAATTGTTGTTGTATCCACAGAACCTGTGAGCAGCAACTACCAGCAACAACGTACTCGGCCTCGCACGTTGACACGACTACCGACGTCTGTTTCTTGCATTGCCAGGATACCAGTCTCCCTCCTAGGAATTGACAACCTCCAGTTGTTGATTTGCGCGTCAAGCTGCATCCTCCGTAGTCAGAATCCGTGAACGCCTCCAACTCTAGATCTCCCTCCGCGTGATACCAAAGTCCCAGCTTCGATTTCGACTTGAGGTATCGTAGAATCCGCTTCACAGCTTTCATGTGCGTCTCCTTCGGATTAGCTTGAAACCTAGCACAAATACACACAGCAAACATGATGTCAGGTCTTGAAGCAGTTAAATACATAAGTGATCCAATCATGGCCCGATATAACGTCGGATCCACATTGGTATCACTTTCAGTACCCGGTCCGAGATTGTGATTCACTTGAACCGACGTGCTGAAATGGGCAGTTAGTTTCGTTCCTTCCATCCCGAAGCGTTCCAATATGTCATAGACATTCTTCGTCTGATGGATAAACATACCATCCTTCTTCTGGTCAACTTGTAACCCCAAAAAGAAATTTAACTCTCCCATTGCACTCATCTCGAATTTCGACTTCATCACCTTCTCGAAATCTTTGCACATTTGTTCGTCTGATGATCCAAAAATGATATCATCGATGTACACTTGTACCAAGATGAAGTGTTCTCCCTTTCTCTTAACGAACAGCGTACTATCTATCCTACCCCTTTTAAATCCGTTCTCTAATAAATGGTTGGATAAAGTTTCGTACCACGCCCTTGGTGCTTGATGCAATCCATATAGAGCCTTATCTAAACGATATACTCTATCAGGATATTTTGGATCTGTAAATCCGGGCGGCTGTTCTACGTACACCAGCTCCTTCACTTTTCCATATAGGAAAGCACTCTTAACATCTAATTGATATACCTTAAAGCCCTTGAAGGAAGCAAAAGCCGTAAACAACCTAATGGCTTCCAGCCTAGCTACTGGTGCAAACACCTCATTGTAATCGATTCCCTCCTCTTGGTTGAAACCCTTTACAACTAATCTAGCTTTGTTGCGAATGACTATACCCCGATCGTCTCTTTTGCACGTAAAAACCCATTTGGTTCCTATGGCAACTTCTCCTCGAGGTAACAGAACTAACTCCCACACTTCTAGTTTCCTAAACTGCGAAAGTTCTTCCTGCATCGCTTCAACCCAGGAGTTATCCTTTAGTGCCATTTGCACATTCTTAGGCTCTACTTGCGAGATGAAACACGAATAGAGACAGGTATGATATGCCTCGGAGTCGTTTATCATCGATAACAACACGGTGTTGTTATTTAGACTACTCCTAGTCCTCACACCCTCATTAGGATTTCCTATGATGCTTTCTATAGGATGGTTCTTGTTAATCCTAGAGGTCTCTATCTCGTCAACTCTTAGATTATCTCCTAAGTTAGATCCTATTTCATCTAATGGGGGAATAGCCTTAGCTTCCACATTTTCCTCCTCGTGGACATTTTCCTCAGAGATTGAATTTGGAGTCTGAGTCTGATGCTCAGTTGAAGGTGCCTCTGGATCAGTAACTTCTGGAGATCCATCTTCAGTCGAAGTAGGCTCGGAAGTGGATTGAAATGTAGTCCTCGGAAATATATGACCTTCGTCATTCAGATGCAACGTCGCCATGTCCTTTTCGATTGTACCTGCATTTTCATCCAAAGGAATGTTAAATGACTCAAATAATTTATCATAGTCAAATATCCATTCCGGACCTGTTTGGGGTTCATGTGTATAACTTGTGACTTCAATGTTATACACAATTTCCACTGTACCATTTGTTTTGTTAAAAACCCGTTTGTTTGGTGAGTTCGGCACATAACCTAGGAAGTATCCTTCGTCAGCCTTTTCACAAAACTTAGGTTGATGTTTTGTTCGCAAAAGAGTGCATGGTACCCCAAACGGTTCGAAGCCAGTTAAATTAGGTGGCCGTTTATTCAAAATTTCATAACAGGTTTTGTTCAAAGATTTGACAGTTAGGACTCGGTTTAAAATATGACATGCGGTATTCACTGCCTCCCCCCAAAACATGGTAGGAAGCTTTGAATCCGAAAGCATAGTCCTAGCTGCCTCAATTAGTGTCCTGTTTTTACGTTCGGCCACCCCATTTTGTTGAGGCTCATATGGTGCACTAAATTGATGCACTATGCCCTTTGAGAGGCAATATACACCAATTACAGTGTTTTTGAACTCAGTTCCATTATCACTACGAAGCCTTTTAACCCGTGTTCCATAGGAATTCTCCACTTGGTCTAAGAACCCGATGAGCTTGGAAGCCGTCTCGTCCTTTGTACCTAAAAAGAAAACCCCAGAAAACCGTGAGTAATCGTCAGTGATAACCAAACAATACCAACTACCTCCTATACTCCTTTTGTTGATTGGTCCGAAGAGATCCATATGCAACAAATCGAATGTAGAGGTTATGGAATTCTGAGTCTTGGACTTGTGTGCCTTCTTATGTTGTTTGCCCTTCTTGCATGGTAGACACTTGTCCTCGAACTGAAAGCTCTTCATAGGCACACCTTTCACCAACCCATTTTTTGTTATATAATTCATTTTCCTTAGGTGCAAGTGTGCCATGCGTCTGTGCCACAACACTGATTCCGTCTCCGAAGCTTTGGATAGCAAACAGATTGGCCCCATCGAAGTCTCCGGCTTGTTCATATCAAGCATGTACAAGTCATTCTTCCTTGGTGCCCGCATCAATATCCACTCTTCAGGAATTTTGAAACCCGGTTTTAACACTAACGCTTCAGTGTCTGTGAACAACACTGAATTCTTCTTGTCACAAATTTGAGATACACTAATGAGATTGTGAACCAGTTTATCAACGTGATAAACTTGATCCCCCTTGATCGTCCCATTAGTGACCACTCCGGTACCCGTGATGTTTCCTCCTTTATTTCCCGCGAATGATACAAATCCCCGATTCCCACCCTTGAAGTCTTTAAGGAGACTTCTTTCCCCTGTCATGTGCCTGGAGCATCCACTGTCGACGAACCATTTGTTGTTTGGACCTGTGGTAATCTCCTGCACATGAAAGAAAATAGGTTAGTTATCACGGGGAACCCAAGCCATAACTGACTTGGTTATACCATTCTCGTCCACATACTTAAACTCTTTCAAATACCCATCTCGCCTTTCAGGTGACTTGGGTTGTTGAACAGGAGTTTGTTGTGGTGTCGAGTGATGTAAATTCACTCTCTGCCTTTGAGTAGGCATTTGTTGTGGAGCTCTAGAATAATTCCGATTATATTGCATTTCAGATTGTGATCCCTGAGCTCTTACCGGTGTGTGATGCCTAATAGGAGTGTGTGACCTAACCGGAGTGTATGCTCTGCTAGGTGTTGTGCTCCTATATTGTTGTTGAGGTCCAGACGTAGATTGATTTACGACTCGATTCGGTGAATTAGTCCTAACCATTTCTTTTGGTCCAACCTTTACCGGTATTTGTTTCACAACTTGTTTTGGTGCAACCTGCACAGTTTTCTCGGTACGCTGAGAACTACTAGTGCTCACCACACTTGTTAAGGGCTTAACTTGTGTTGGCTTCCCTGTCTTAGGTGTAACATCAGTTTTCCTAAGTGGACAGTTAGAAGCAACATGCCCATTTTCATGGCATCTAAAGTAGGACATCTTGTCAATGGACTTCTTGTGTGTGCCCTTAGACTTAGGTGTCTCACTAGTGTCTTGGTCAGGCTGAGCATCTATTGTGACTGGTTCATTGTCCTGATCATTAAAATCAATTTTATGTTTTCCTGCAGGTGTTTCACTGGAGGAAGACACAAATTTGACTTTCTTAACCTTGACGGTTGTATCAGTCACCTTAGTTGTATTTTCTTTTACAGGCTCAGATATAGGTGCAGGTATGTTCTCTAAGTCTACTGATTTATCAGTTTTCTCCTGAGGTTGAGGCACGTAGTTTGCATTAAAAGGAGGAGGAATCTCATGAAATCCTAGACCTACAGGCTTTTTAGATTGGCGTTGAGCATCTAAAACTTTCCCTAGGTTCAGACTTGAGTTCCTAAACTTTTCTAGCTTGCTATTGGCCTCTGCTACCTTCATCTTAGTTTCAGCTAGCTCTACCTCTTTGGTCTTAAGATCTTTGGTCAAAGCCTCTACATGCTCATACATCAGTTCTAATCTAACGCACTGCTCACTCAGCTTGTCTTTTAGAACTATGACATCTTGTGCATCAGCCTTAAGTTTGTCCTTAAGATCTTGCTTAATGTCATTTAGGCTAGCATTATCAGATTTTAAAGACTCATTTTGAGCAGATATGTTCTTATGTGATTCTAATACTAGATTTAATCTGTCGTTAGAAGTAACACATAACATACATAATTCAAGAAAAAGAGAGTAGTTCAGACTAACCTTTGTGTTATCGGATTCCACGTTGGCCATTTGAGCGGCAAACTCCAGAAGCGTCTGATCATTCGTCTTCTCCACCCACATCGGACTGCTGTCCCTTGTGGTGTTCTCTTCCCCTTCACATCCATTCTCAGTGACTTCAGCCATGAAGGCTCTAGCATTAGATTCCGGATGTGAGCTCCAGTCGTAGGTACCATCCAGCTGTCTGTCTGATGTGACATTTGATAATAGACCAGCTAGATTGGCTTGACCGGCAGATGAACTTGGAAGGTATCTCTGTTGAGACTGATTCTGAAACTGTCCATGATGCTGTTGCTGCCCTTGGTAAGTATCTACCTTCGGTCGCTGACATTCTTTGGCGAAGTGTCCCAGACCTTGACAATTGTAGCATTTGACTTTGGACTTACCAAAGCCAATCCCCTTATTATTCATCGTCAGATTCCTCCCAGTCCGTTTGATGAATCTTTTAACCCGTTGGGTTACCATGGCCAGTTGCCATTTGAGATCCATTTCCTCAAGATCGTCAGGGTCTACCTGATCATAATCTTCATCCCAGAGTGCAGGATCGTTTATTTTCCCCTGAACGCAGTTTCCATACGCGGCCACAAATGACGCAAGCAAGTTCAAATGCTCTTCGGCCGATTTAGCGCTCATGGGCATCTTAGAGTAGCCCTGAGATGTTGATGCCTGTGCTGCTTGAGGTTGCTGTTCTTCCGATCTTCCCAACCCTAAGAACGCTCTGTTCAGTGTCTCATCAGTCTCCGCTGGTGACGACGTTTCTCCGGTGAAAAACGCTGTTGCAGTCTTCAGATCAGCTGCGGCTGAAGGTTTTGTTGATTTTCCAAAATACATGGCTGGATTTTGGACTTGTTCGTAATCCGTTTCGGCCTTCAGTAGCTCGAAATAATATGCCCGCAACGTTCCCACGATATCCTCCAATGATTGGTATAATACTTGTCTTCATTAAGCTTAATCATTGCCACATACATCGCCCATTTGGCTGGTAAGGCATCTAGAAGCTTATTGTTCTTTTCGGTGTCATTATACTCAATCCCATGACTTTCAAGCTCCGTCAACAGATGATAAAAGCGAGTGATAGTGTCATCCAGCTGTTCATCCTTCAACGCCTTGAAAATAGCAAACTGTTGTTTCAATAACTCCATGCGCTTCCTTCGAACCCTAGGATTACCCTCACACCTCTTTTCTAGCGACTCCCAAAGTTCCTTAGATGTCTTTTGAGTCCGAAATGTGTGTAGTATATGCTGAGGCAAAGCCATTCGAATAATCGAGAAAGCTCTGTTCTCGGCTTCATACAGTTTCTTATCATCCTCCTTCATCATCTGATATGATAAGACTCTCTGACGGCCTTCAACTTCAGAAATAGGTGGAATGTATCCTTCGTCAATACATACCCACATGCGCATGTCATTGAAACGCACAAAATCGGCAAACCGATCTTTCCACCAATAGTAATCCTCGAGTTTCATCAGCTTAGGCGGAGTGTTTGCCTTCCCGACCTCATGATCCATCTCTAGAAACTTTTGAAGATTTGACATTGTTTCAAAAGTAATTGAATTGAACTTAATAAATTTAATTCGAAACTAAGTTAAATAAATTCTTTCGAATCTAGGTAGATTCGAATATAATTTAGTTTAAATTTATTTGGGATTAAATTCGATTAAGTTCTGAAATTCAATTAGGTTCGAAATTGATGACAGATTCGAAAGTCTCCAAACTCGAAGGTCTAGGCAAACTCGAAGACTCAGTAGATTCGAAGCCCTATTCGACTATAGACTAAACTCGAAGCAAACTCGAATGACAGCAGACTCGAGACCCTAATCGACCTTAGCACAAACTCGAATTAGATTCGAAACACTCTGTATCAAACTCGAAAGGAGCGGATTTGGTTAGACTCGAGACTAAGTAAAACCCTAATGACTCCTAATAGATTCGAGCGCCGCAAACTCGAGAAACGGCTAACACTTCGATTTCTTTACGTTTAGCAGATTAAATCAATATTTTTACAACGAAAAATATTGATTTCGATCAAAAACGTGAAAAACACGAAGTGTTTCCCGGATGACAATTTGCTAAGCTCGAAACACACGAACAAAAGAGAATAACCGTCCAACACGTCAAGAAACCTAGGATGTATCTAGATGAACACGAAGAACACTAAGAACACCCCGCTGGCTCTGATACCACTTGTAAGGCCTACCAAACACAGATCTATCTAGACGCGGAGCCGTCAACGAGTGCGGAATCCTCGTTAACGGGTAGACGGTAACAACTCTCACTAGAAACACGGAGACTATCAACGAGCTGTACGAACTACACAAGAACGCACCTACTAGACGATTCTCTCCGAAACGACACTAAGACTGATGATAAACTCGAAATCGCTTTATGCTTAATCTCTCTCGAATTCTGCAAAAAGTCTGATAATTATTCGAGTCTATCCCTAATTATAGAGTCTAATTCGAGTCTGCCATGGGCCAAACTCGAATCAGGCCCAAGGCCCATTCGAGTTTGTCCCCACTGACACTCTCGAATCTGCCTAAGTGAGCACATTCGAATCTGCCTAAGTGACTCATTCGAATCTAACCTAGATTCGAATCCTAGTCCTTAGAGATTTCGAATTTACCTTTTCACATAATTAACTTAGTATTGAAACTTATGTTTTTAACCTATGTTTGATTTTATCTTTGATCTCTATGTTTGAACTTCTTGTAATACATTACATCAAGTTCAAACATACAATCAATAACTATCAAACATATATAAACATATATATCAAACACTTGCTAAACCACACTGTTGGATCACTTAGACTGCTATCGTCACACAGGGTATACCAACATTTGGTGTAAATTCGAATTTGCATATAAGGCAGTTTCGAATTTGTCAAGTGGACAAATTCGAATGGGCCTTGGGCCTGGATCGAGTTTGTCCTAAGACAAACTCGAAATGGTCAGTATAATTAAGGATTAACTCGAATAATTATTAGACTTTTGCAGAATTCCGGAGAGTAATTAAACAAAGTGAATCTCGAGTTTATCAGGAGTCAGAGAGTGTTTTCGAAGAGAATCATCGTGTAGGTACGTTCGTCGTCGTTCGTATAACGCAGTGGTAGTCTCCGTGTTCCGTGAGTGTGATCTTACCGTCAATCCACTAACGAGGATTCCGCACTTGTTGGTGTGTGTTGCGTCTAGATAGATCCGTGAGTTCAAGGCCTTACAAGTGGTATCAGAGCCTACGGTGTGTTCTTGGTGTTCTTCGTGTTCATAAGCATACATCCTAGGTTTCTTGACGTTTTGGATGGTTAATATCACGATTTTTGAGGTTTTTCGAGCTTAACAAATCAGATTTCGGGAAATACTTTGTTGTAGTTCAAGTTTTTGACCAAAATCAGTATTTTTACTTGTAAAAATATTGATTTAATCTGAAAAACTTGAAAAACTCGAAGTATTAGCCGTTTTTCGAATTTGCAGCGCTCGAGTTTAGTAAGGGAGTATTAGGGTTTCCAAAAAATTCGAGTTTGACCAGAATACGCTCCTTTCGAGTTTCCTTAAAGTTTGCTTCGAATTTGGCCAGTTCGAATTTGCTTTGGGTTTCGACTTTAGACTAAAGTCGAATTAGGAAAGTTCGAGTTTAGTGGACCTTCGAATTTAGTTGGGTGTTCGAGTTAAAGTGGATCTTCGAATTTATTTGGGTTTTCGAGATTATTGGATTCTCGACTTTGTCATTAATTTCGAGTTTAGCTGAATTTAAAACTTATATTCGAATTTAATTACAAACAGGTTTAAATTTAATTACATTCGAATTTACCTAAATTCGAAAGAATTAATTTAAATCATTTTCGAGTTAAATTAATTAAGTTTGAATTCAAATATATTTGAAACAATGACAAGTCTGCAGAGGTTTATGGAGATGGATCATGAGGTTGGCGACGCGAATTCACCACCGAAGTTAATGAAAATTGAGGATTATTACTGGTGGAAGGATAGGTTTGCTGACTTCACGAGGTTTAATGATATGTGCATGTGGCTTTGTATCTATGAAGGGTACATTCCACCTACAGTTGAGGTTGAAGGACGACAAAAGGTTGTGCCTTATTCAAAAATGAAGGATGACGATAAAAAGGTATATGAAGCTGAGAACCGTGCAATAGCTATCATTCGAATGGCGTTACCGCAGGAGATCTTAGACACCTTCCATAATCAGAAGACAGCAAAAGAGCTATGGGATGCGTTAGAGAAACGGTGTGAAGGTAACCCGAGGGTAAGAAAGAATCGAATGGAAATGCTCAAGCAGCAGTTCGCGATCTTCAAAGCCTTGAAGAACGAAAAGTTGGATGAGACTATTACACGTTTCTATCATTTGCTAACTGAGTTAGATAGCCACGACGTGGAGTATAGTGATACGGAAAAGATTAACAAGCATCTGGATGATTTACCGGCCAAATGGGAGATGTATGTGGCCTTAATAAAGCATGATGAAGACAAATTCTATACTCTGACTCTAGAAGGAAACGAATTATGATCAAGTTCAAGATCCGGCTATGTACTTTGGGAAAACAAAACCTTCAGTGGCAACTGAATTGAAGACCGCTACAGCATTCTTCTCGGGAGAAACATCGTCACCGGCTGAAACAGAAGACTCAGTGGGTAGGGCTTTCTTAGGGTTTTCTCGACCGAAAGAAAAGCAGTATCAGGCTACCCCGGCATCTACATCTCAAGGATATTCAAAGATACCTATGAGCGCAAAATCTGCGGAAGACCATCTGAATCTGTTGGCTTCCTTTGTGGCCGCTTACGGCAATTGCGTTCAGGGCAAAATCAACGATCCTGCACTTTGGGATGAGGATTACGATCAGATAGATCCTAATGATCTGGAAGAGATGGTCTGCAATGGCAATTGGCCGAAAGTAGAGAACTACCAGGGACAGTATTAGAATCAATCGCAAGGGCGATATCTACCGAGTAGTTCAACCAGTCAAGCGAATATAGCTGGTCTGGTATCCAATGTTACATCAAACAGACAGCTAGATGGAACTTATGACTGGAGTACACATCCAGAATCAAATGCTAGAGCCTTTATGGCTGAAGTGACTGAGACTGGAAGTGATGGGGCAGAGGAAATCACAAGGGACATCAGTCAGAATGAAAGCAGTCCGATGTGGGTAGAAAAGTCAGCTGATCAGACAATTCTGGAGTTTGCCGCACAGATGGCCAACGTGGAATCAGATCATGCCAAGGTAACTCTAAACTTTTCTCTTTTCCATGATTAATGTGTTTTATGTGCTAAATCTAACGATAGGTTAAATTTAGTACTAGAATCACATCAAACCATATCTGCTCAAAATGAATCGTTAAAATCAGATAATGCTAGCCTAGTAGACATAGAGCAAGATCTTAGGGATAAGCTTAAGGCTGATGCACAGGATGTTGTAGTTCTAAAGGACAAACTGAGCGAACAGTGTGTTTGGTTAGAACTAATGTATGAACATGTTGAGGCATTAACCAAGGAGCTTAAATCCAAAGAAGTAGAGCTAGCCGAATCTAAGGTAAAGGTAACTGAGGTCAACAGTAAACTTGAAAAGTTTAGGAACTCATCTCTTAACCTATGGAAAATCTAAGATGCACAGCGTCAGTCTAAGAAGCCTGTAAGTCTAGGATATCATGAGAGTCCTCCACCTTTCAACGATAACTATGTACCTCAACCTCATGAGAAAACTGAGAAATCAGTTGAATCAGAGGAGATACCGGAACCAGTGTCTGAGATTACAAAGGAAAATGAAACTAAGGTGACTGAAAATAATATCAAGATTAAGAAAGTTAAATTTGTGCCACCCTCTAGTGATAAACCTGTAGGACAACACAAAATTGACTTTAATGATCAGGAGGAAGAACTAGTCGCTATAATTGAAACAAAGGAACCAGACACTAGTGAGACACCTAAGTCAAAGGGCACTCATAAAAAGTCAATTGAAAAAATGTCTTGCTTTAGATGTCACGAAAGGGGGCATGTTGCGTCTAGCTGTCCACATAGGAAAGTAGATAATATTCCTAAACCTGGAAAGCCAGAACAACATAAGCCTTCACCAAGTGTAGCGAGCACTAGTAGTTCTCAGAATACCGAGAAAACTGTGCAAGCTGCACCAAAATCTGCTGTGAAACAAATGCCTGTGTCAGGTCGACCAAAAGAAGTGGACTAATTCACCAAATAGAGTCGTTAATCAATCTAGGTCAGGACCGCAACAGAATTATAGGAGTACCACACCTAGCAGAGCCTACACTCCGGTTAGGTCACATACCCCTGTAAAACATCAAACACTAGGTAGAGCTCAAGGATCAGTCAGAAATGAATTATAATCAATATTATTCAAGAGCTCCACAGCAAATGCCTACATATAGGCCGAGAGTGAACTTAAATCACTCTGCACCACAACAGACTCCAATTCAAAAACCCAAGTCGCCTGAACGGACAGATGTGTATTTGAAAGAGTTTAAGTATGTGGACGAGAATGGTATTACCAAGTCAGTTATGGCTTGGGTTCCCCGTGATAACTAACCTATTTTCTTTCATGTGCAGGAGATAAATACAGGTCCAAACAACAAATGGTTCATCGACAGTGGTTGCTCCAGGCACATGACAGGGGAAAGAAGTCTACTCGCAGACTTCAAGTGAGGAAATCGGGGTTTTGTATCATTCGCTGGCAATAAAGGAGGAATATCACTGGTACTAGAGTGGTCACTAATGGGACTATCAATTTGGATCAAGTTTATCACATTGATAAACTGGTTCACAATCTCATTAGTGTATCTCAAATCTGTGATAAGAAGAACTCAGTATTGTTCAATGATACTGAGGCGTTAGTGCTGAAACCGGGGTTCAAAGTACCTGAAGAGTGGATACTGATGAGGGCTCCAAGGAAGAATGACCTGTACATGCTCGACATGAACAAGCCGGAATCTTCAATGGGACCAATTTGTCTGTTATCTAAAGTGTCAGAGACTGAGTCGGTTTTATGGCACAGACGCATGGCACACTTGCACCTGAGAAAGATGAACTACATTATGAAAAATGGATTGGTGCAAGGTGTTCCTATGAAGAGTTTTCAGTTCGAGGATAAGTGTCTACCATGCAAGAAAGGAAAACAACACAAGAAGGCACACAAGTCCAAGACTCAGAACTTCATCGCTTCCACATTCGATTTGTTGCATATGGACCTCTTCGGACCAATCAACAAAAGGAGTATAGGCGGTAGTTGGTACTGTTTAGTAATTACTGACGATTACTCACGTTTTTCTTGGGTTTTCTTTTCAGGTACAAAGGACGAGACGGCTGCAAAGCTCATCGGGTTCTTAGACCAAGTGGAAAATTCTTACGGAACGCGGGTTAAACGCATTCGAAGTGATAACGGAACATAGTTTAAAAACACAGTAATTGGTGTATATTGCCTATCAAAGGGCATAGTGCATCAATTTAGTGCATCTTATGAGCCACAACCAAATGGGGTGGCCGAACGGAAAAACAGGACATTGATTGAGACAGCAAGGACCATTGTATCGGATTCAAAGCTTCCTTCCATCTTTTGGGGGGAGGCAGTGAAAACCGCGTGCCATGTTTTCGATGACCGCCGTTCCATCAACATCCGAGCCTACATCAACTGAAGATAGATCTCCAAAAGTTACTGATTCTGAAGTGCCTACAAATGAAAATCGGACAACAAATTCAGCCTCTGAAGACAGTGTCCATGAGGAACAAAATGTGGAGCCTGAAGTCGTTCCCCCGTTAGGAGAGATAGGATCTAATTTGGTAGATAATCTGAGAGTTGATGAGATAGAGACTTCTAGGATCAACAAGAATCATCCTATTGAAAGTATCATAGGAAGTTCTAATGCTGGTGTGAGGACTAGGAGTAGTTTAAATAACAACACAGTGTTGTTGTCGATGATAAATGACTCTGAGGCCTTTCATACCTGCCTCTATTCATGCTTTATCTCGCAAGTAGAGCCGAATAATGTGCAAATGGCACTAAAAGACAACTCTTGGGTTGAAGCGATGTAGGAAGAACTGTCACAGTTTAGGAAACTAGAAGTGTGGGAGTTAGTTCCGTTACCTCGAGGAGAAATAGCAATAGGAACCAAATGGGTTTTTAAGTGCAAAAGAGATGATCGGGGTATAGTCACTCGCAACAAAGCAAGACTGGTGGTAAAGGGTTTCAACCAAGAGGAGGGAATCGATTACAATTAAGTGTTCGCGCCAGTGGCAAGGTTGGAGGCAATTCGTTTGTTTCTGGCTTTTGCTTCCTTCAAGGGTTTTAAAGTCTATCAGCTAGATGTTAAGAGTGATTTCCTTTATGAGAAAGTGAAGGAACTGGTATATGTGGAACCGCCGCCCGGGTTTACAGATCCGAAATATCCAGACAGAGTATATCGGTTAGATAAGTCTTTGTATGAATTACATCAAGCACCGAGGGCGTGGTACGAAACTCTATCCAACCATCTTTTAGACAACGGGTTTGAGAGAGGGAGAATAGATAGTACACTGTTTGTGAAGCGAAAAGGGGAACATTTCATATTGGTACAAGTGTACGTCGATGGTATCATCTTTGGATCATCAGACGAGCAGATGTGGAAAGATTTTGAGAAGGTGATGAAGTCAAAGTTCGAGATGAGTGCGATGGGTGAGTTAAACTTCTTTCTGGGTTTGCAAGTCGAACAGATGAAGGAGGGGATGTTTATTCATCAGACGAAGTATGTCTACGACAAATTAGAGCGCTTCGGGATGGAAGGAACAAAGCTAACAGCTCATTTCAGCACGCCGATTCAAGTGAATCACAATCTCGGACCGGGTACAGAAAGTGATACCGCTGTGGATCCGGCGTTATATCGGGCCATGATTGGGTCACTCATGTATTTAACTGCTTCAAGACCTGATATAATGTTTGCTGTTTGTATTTGTGCTAGGTGTTAAGCTAATCCGAAAGAGATGCACATGAAAGCTGTGAAGCGGATTCTACGATACCTCAAGTCGAAACCGATGCTGGGACTTTGGTATCACGCGGAGGGTGATCTGGAATTGGAGGCGTTCACGGATTCAGACTACGGAGGATGCAGCTTGACGCGCAAGTCAACAACTGGAGGGTGTCAGTTCCTAGGAGGGAGACTCGTTTCCTGGCAATGCAAGAAACAGACTTCGGTAGCCATGTCAACGTGCGAGGCCGAATATGTTGCTGCTGGTAGTTGCTGTTCACAGGTTCTGTGGATACAACAACAATTGCGGGATTACGGTTTGACTTATACTCATTCTCCTATTAGGATAGATAACCAGTCAACAATTGCTATAACAAATAATCCAGTTAAACATAATAAAACCAAGCACATAGACATAAGACACCATTTTATACGTGATTGTGCTGAAAAGAACTTAATCAAGCTGGTAAAAGTGGCAACGGATGATAATAATGCAGATTTATTTACCAAAACTTTTGATAAGTCACGTTTTAAGTATTTGATTCAACTAAACGGAATGCGTAATCCAGAGTAAGTTGACCTTAGTAGAGTTTTATTTCTTTTTATAGCAGTTGTTTTTCTTTCTTTTTATAGTAAGTTTAGTAGCTTTGGATAGTTTCCTTTTATAGTAAGTTAGTAGGTTACTTTATTTTCTTACTCTTATTTATGAAAAACAAAAGAAAAAAGAAAGAAAACCATAAATGTTTAAAAAAAAGAGAATATCAGAAAATGAGTTAAGTCTTAGATATGTTGGTACATCCCGTGTGACGATAGCAGTCTAAGGTGTCTTACATTGTGATTTTGCATATGTTTGGTATATATATTATATATGATTGATGTTTATCAGTGTTTGTATGTTTGAACTTGATGTAACGTTTTTACAAGAAGTTCAAGCATAAAACTCAAAGATAAAATCAATCATAAGGTAATATTATAAGTTTCATCACTTAAGTGTTTAAGTGTATTGGTTAGATTCGAATATGTAAAGGAAGACATTCGAATCTGTGATAGATTCGAATGTATGCTTAGATTCGAATAGGTTAGATTCGAATCTGTCAGATGGACAGATTCGAATGAGGCCTTAGGCCAGATTCGAGGTTGGCCCACAACAGACTCGAATCAGGGTCTATAATTAGGGATAGACTCGAATGATTAGCAGACCTTTTGGCAGAATTCGTGAGGAATTAAGCAATAGGCGATCTCGAGTTTATCAGCTAGGTGAGTCCCATTTCGGAGAGAATTAGTACGTAGGATCGTTCGTGTGTCGTTCGTTCAGCGTCTAATAGTCTCCGTGTTTCCGTTGGTTGAGAGTTGTCCGTCTGACCGTCAACGAGGATTCCGCACTCGTTAACGGGTCCGCGTCTAGATAGATCTTGCATTGGTAGACCTTACAAGTGGTATCAGAGCCTACGGAGTGTTCGTGGTGTTCTTCGTGTTCATCAGAAACATTCTAGGTTTCTTGACGCTAGTTGGACGGTTTTTCTCTCAAAAACGTGTTTTTGGGCTGAGCAAATTCATATTCGGGAAACACTTTGTGGTTTTTCACTTTTTTGGTCGAAATCATTATTTTTCGTTTGAAAAATAGTGATTTAATCCGTAAAACGTCGAAAAATCAAAGTGTTAGCCGTTTTTCGAGTTTGCGGCGCTCGAATCTATAGGGGTAATTAGGGTTTTACTTTATTTTCGAGTCTAACCAAAATACGCTCCTTTCGAGTCAATTTCAGTCAGTTTCGAGTCTGTGGTGTTTCGAATCTGTTAATACATTCGAATTGGATCTCGAGTCTATATTGTTTCGAGTTTGTTTCGAGTCTGTTACTGTTTCGATTCTGTTATTCGATTCTGCTGATTTTCGATTCTGTTTGTGCCTTCGATTCTAAGGGTCTTCGAGTTTAAAAGTCCTTCGAATCTGACCTATCTTCGAATCTGTGGGATTGTTCGAATCTGACATTATTTCGAATCTACTTGAACTTTAAGACTTAATCGAATTTAATTTCAAAAGATTACATATTAATTAGTTTCGAATCTATCTAGATTCGAATAAGTTAATTTAAATCAGTTTCTAATTAAATTAATTAAGTTCAAATTCAAATTCTTTCAGAAAAGATGTCGAACCTTCAGAAATTCCTTGAAATGGATCACTAAGTTGGGAAGGCCAATGCACCACCTAAGCTGATGAAAGTTGAGGATTACTACTGGTGGAAGGATAGATTCACGGATTTTGTACGATTCAACGACATGCGCATGTGGGTGTGCATTGATGAAGGGTACATTCCTCCAGTATCTGAGGTAGAAGGCCGTCAAAAGGTTCTGTCATATCAAATGATGAAAGAAGATGACAAGAAACTATTTGAAGCCGAAAACAAAGCTTTCTCTATTATCCGAATGGCGTTACCTCAAGATATCTTGCACACATTTCGGACTCAGAGGACGTCGAAAGAGCTTTGGGAGTCTCTTCAGAAACGGTGTGAGGGTAATCCACGGGTACGAAGAAAGCGTACAGAGCTGTTGACCCAACAGTTTGCAATTTTCAAGGCTCTTAAGGATGAACAGTTGGATGATATTATCACACGATTTTATCATCTGATAACAGAGCTTGAAAGTCATGGCATTGAGTACTCGGACAGTGACAAGAACAATAAGCTTCTTGATGCCCTGCCAGCCAAATGGGCTATGTATGTGGCTATGATTAAGCTGAATGAAGATAAGTACTATGCTCAATCACTGGATGACATCGTGGGAACGTTGAGGGCATATCACTTCGAAATGATAAAGGCTGAGACTGATTATGAGCAAGTCCAAAATCCGGCTATGTATTTTGGAAAGACATCAAAATCATCAGTGACAGCTGATCAGAAGAGTGCTACAGCGTTTTTCACCGGAGAAACGTCATCGACACCAGAGTCCGAAGACTCAATCAATCGCGCGTTCTTAGGGTTAGGAAGATCGGAAGAACCGCAACCTCAAGTCAATCAGGCATCTACAGGTCAGAACTATTCAAAGATGCCAATGAGCGCAAAGTCGGCGGAAGAACATCTGAATCTGCTTGCTTCGTTTGTAGCCGCATATGGAAATTGCGTTCAAGGGAAGATTAATGATCCGGCTCTTTGGGATGAAGATTACGATCAGGTCGACCCTGATGACTTAGAGGAGATGGATCTTAAATGGCAACTGGCCATGGTAACCCAACGGGTTAAGAGATTCATAAAGAGAACTGGGAGGAATCTCCAGATGAATAACAAGGGGATAGGATTTGATAAGTCCAAGGTCAAGTGCTAGAACTGTCAGGGATTGGGACATTTCGCGAGGGAGTGTCAAAGACCGAAGGTAGAGTCATACCAGGGGCAGAGTCAGCAACAAGGACAGTACCAAAGTCAGTCCCAACAGAGATATCTTCCGAGTTCTTCATCCGGTCAGGCCAATCTAGCGGGTCTAATTTCAAATGTCACTTCTGACAGACAGCTAGATGGTTCATATGACTGGAGTTCAAATCCGGAGTCCAATGCTAGAGCTTTTATGGCTGAAGTTACGGAAAATGGTTGTGATGAGGATGAGCAGACCACAAGGGACAACAGTCCGATGTGGGTAGAGAAAGCGAATGATCAGACCGTGCTGGAGTTTGCTGCTCAGATGGCCAACGTGGAATCTGATAACTCTAAGGTTAGTCTTTCTAATTTTCTATTTCGTGATTTATGTGCTTTATGTGTTACTTCTAACGATAGGTTAAATCTAGTCTTAGACTCACATAAGACCATAGCTGCTCAAAATGAAAACTTGAAAATAGAAAATGCTAGCCTAAATGACATAAAACAAGATTTAAAAGAAAAGCTTAAGGCTGATGCTCAAGATGTAATCGTTCTAAAAGACAAACTAAGTGAGCAGTGTGTTAGGATAGAACTTATGTATGAGCACGTAGAAGCCTTGACCAAAAGTCTGAAAGACAAGGACATAGAGCTAGCCGAGACAAAGGTTAAGGTAGCAGAGGCCAATAGCAAGCTGGAAAAGTTTAGGAATTCGAGCCTAAACCTAGGGAAAGTCTTAGATGCCCAAAGACAGTCTAAGAAGCCTGTAGGTCTAGGTTTTCACGAAATTCCTCCACCTTTCAATGATAACTATGTGCCTCAGCCTCAGGAGAAAACTGACAAGTCAGTAGTTTTAGAGGACCTACCTGAACCTACACCTGAGCCTAAAGTTGAAAATACACCTAAGGTGACTGACTCAACCGTCAAGGTCAAGAAAGTGAAATTTGTGTCTTCCTCCAGTGAAACACCTGCAGGAAAACAGAAGATTTCATGGGCTGACCAGGTCGAAGAGTCAGACACAATAGATGTACCAAAGGAAGTAGACACCAGTGAGACACCTAGATCTAAGGGACAACCCAAAAAGTCCATGGATAAGATGTCTTGCTTTAGATGTCACGAGAAAGGGCATGTTGCTTCTCACTGTCCAAATAGGAAAGCAGAACTTACCCCTAAGACAGTGAACCCAACACCTGTTAAGCCCTCAACAAGTGTGGCGAGCACGAGTAGTTCTCAGAGTACCGAGAAAACTGTGCAGGCCGCACCAAAACCTGTTGTGAAACAAACACCGGTTAAGGTTGGACCAAAAGAAGTGGTTAGGACAAATTCACCGAATCGTGTCCTTAATCAATCTAGGTCAGCACCTCAACAAGTCTATAGGAGCACCACACCTAGCAGGTCACACACTCCAGTTAGGTCACATACTCCTGTTAGACAATATATTCCGGTAAAAGCTCAGGGATCACAGTCTGAAATGCATTATAGTAAGACTTATTCTAGAGCACCACAACAAATGCCTACTCAGAGGCAAAGAGTGAATCTAAATCACTCGGCACCACAACAGAATTCAGTTCAAAGGCCCAAGTCACCTGAAAGGCGAGATGGGTATTTGAAAGAGTTCACGTATGTGGACGAGAATGGTATTACCAAGTCAGTCATGGCTTGGGTTCCCCGTGATAACTAACCTATTTTTCTTTCATGTGCAGGAGATAACTACCGGTCCAAACAACAAGTGGTTCGTCGACAGTGGTTGCTCCAGGCATATGACGGGGGAAAGAAGTCTTCTCACAGACTTCAAGGGGGGTAATAGGGGATTTGTATCATTCGCGGGCAACAAAGGAGGAAATATCACTGGAACTGGAGAAGTTACTAATGGGACGATTACATTGGATCAAGTGTATCACGTTGATAAATTGGTTCATAATCTCATTAGTGTATCTCAAATCTGTGATAAGAAGAACTCGGTGTTATTTACTGACACTGAGGCGTTAGTGCTAAAGCCGGGATTCACGATACCTGAAGATTGGATATTGATGCGGGCTCCAAGGAAGAATGACTTGTACATGCTCGACATGAACAAGCCAGATAATTCGATGGGTCCGATCTGTTTACTATCAAAAGCTTCGGAGACGGAATCGGTTTTGTGGCACAGACGCATGGCTCACTTGCACCTAAGGAAAATGAACTACATAACGAAAAATGGTTTGGTGCAAGGTGTGCCTCTGAAGAGTTTTCAATTTGAAGACAAGTGTCTACCGTGCATGAAGGGCAAACAACACAAGAAGACACACAAGTCCAAGAAGCAGAATTCCATAGCCTCGACATTCGATTTGTTACATATGGACCTTTTCGGCCCTATCAACAAAAGGAGTATAGGAGGTAGTTGGTTTTGCTTAGTTATCACCGACGATTACTCACGTTTTTCTTGGGTTTTCTTTTTAGGTACAAAGGACGAGACGGCTGCGAAGCTCATCGGGTTCTTAGACCAAGTGGAGAATTCCTACGGAACTAGGGTTAAAAGTATTCGTAGTGATAATGGGACAGAATTTAAAAACTCTGTAATTGGTGTATATTGCCTATCAAAGGGCATCGTGCATCAATTCAGTGCACCATATGAACCACAACAGAATGGGGTGGCCGAACGTAAAAACAGAACATTGATTGAGGCTGCAAGGACTATGCTTTCGGATTCAAAGCTTCCTACCATGTTTTGGGGGGAGGCAGTGAATACCGCGTGCCATATTTTAAATAGAGTCCTTACAGTCAAATCATTGAACAAAACATGTTATGAAATTTTGAATAAACGGCCACCTAACTTAACTGGATTCGAACCGTTTGGAGTACCATGTACACTTTTAAGAACAAAACATCAACCGAAGTTTGGTGAAAAGGCTGACGAAGGATACTTCCTAGGTTATGTGCCAAACTCACCAAACAAACGGGTTTTTAACAAAACGAGTGGTACTGTGGAGATTGTGTATAATACTGAAGTCACAAGTTATACACATGAACCCCAAACTGGTCCGGAATGGATATTTGACTATGATAAGTTATTTGAGTCATTTAACATTCCTTTGCATGATACTGCAGGTACTATCGAAAAAGACATGGCGACGTTGCACCTAAATGACGATGGCCATATTTTTCCAAGGACCACGTTCGAATCTACGTCCGAGCCTACTGCGACTGTAGATGGGTCTCCAGAAGTTGCTAATCCAGAAGAACCTAACACTGAGAATCAGACTCAACCTTCAAGTTCTGCCTCTGAGGAAAACGTCTGTGAGGAAGAGAATGTGGAAGCTGAGCCTGTTCCCCCTTTAGGTGAAATAGGATCCAACTTAGGAGATAATCTAAGGGTAGACGAAATAGAGACCTCTAGGATTAATAAGAACCATCCTATAGATAGCATCATAGGAAATCCTAACGAGGGTGTGAGGACTAGGAGTAGTGTAAATAACAACACAGTGTTGTTGTCGATGATAAACGACTCCGAGGCATATCACACATGTCTCTATTCATGTTTCATATCGCAAGTAGAGCCTAAAAATGTGCAAATGGCACTTAAGGAAAACTCCTGGGTTGAAGCGATGCAGGAAGACTTTCACAATTTAGGAAACGTAGAAGTGTGGGAGTTAGTTTCCGTTACTCGGGGGAGATTGCAATAGGACCAAAACTGGGTTTTTTTAAAGTGGCAAAAGATGACCGCCATCGGGGTTATAGTCACGCGCAACAAGGCGAGATTAGTTGTAAAGGGGTTTTTCAAACAAGAGGAAGGGAATCGATTACAACGAAGTGTTTGCACCAGTAGCAAGGTTAGAAGCAATTAGGTTGTTTTTAGCTTTTGCCTCCTTCAAAGGATTTAAGGTATATCAACTGGATGTTAAGAGTGCTTTCCTGTATGGGAAAGTGAAGGAGTTGGTGTATGTAGAACAGCCGCCCGGGTTTACAGATCCTAAATATCCTGATAGAGTATATCGTTTAGATAAGGCTCTTTATGGATTACATCAGGCACCTAGGGCATGGTATGAGACTCTATCGAACCATCTCTTAGAAAACGGCTTTGAGAGGGGTAGGATAGATAGTACTCTTTTTGTGAAGAGAAAAGGAGATCACTTTATCTTGGTGCAAGTGTACGTCGATGATATCATTTTTGGATCATCAGACGAACAGATGTGCAAAGATTTTGAGAAGGTGATGAAGTCAAAGTTCGAGATGAGTGCTATGGGGGAGTTGAATTTCTTTTTGGGGTTACAAGTTGACCAGAAGAAGGAAGGCATGTTTATCCATCAGACCAAGTATGTCTATGACATATTGGAACGGTTTGGGATGGAAGGAACAAAGTTGACTGCCCACTTCAGCACGCCGATTCAAGTGAATCACAATCTCGGCCGGGTACTGATGGTGATACCGATGTGGATCCGACTTTATATCGGGCCATGATTGGGTCACTTATGTATTTAACTGCTTCAAGACCTGATATTATGTTTGCTGTTTGTATTTGTGCTAGGTTTCAAGCGAATCCGAAGGAGATGCATATGAAAGCTGTGAAGCGGATTCTACGATACCTCAAGTCGAAACCGAAGCTGGGACTTTGGTATCACGCGGAGGGAGATCTAGAGTTGGAAGCGTTCACAGATTCTGACTACGGAGGATGCAGCTTGACGCGCAAATCAACGACTGGAGGTTGTCAGTTTCTCGGAGGGAGATTGGTGTCCTGGCAATGCAAGAAACAAACATCGGTAGCCGTGTCAACGTGCGAGGCCGAGTATGTTGCTGCTGGTAGTTGCTGTTCACAGGTTCTGTGGATACAACAACAATTGCGGGATTACGGTTTGGCTTATACTCAAACTCCAATTAGGATAGACAATCAATCTACTATTGCGATAACAAATAATCCAGTTAAACACAGTAAAACAAAGCACATTGACATAAGGCATCATTTTATTCGTGATTGTGCTGAAAAGAATTTGATCAAACTGGTAAAGGTGGCAACTGAAGATAATAATGCTGATTTATTTACCAAAGCGTTTGATAAGTCACGTTTTGAGTATTTAATTCAACTTAATGGAATGCGCAACCCAGAGTAAAATTGACCTTAGTAGTATTTTATTTTCTCTTATAGTTGTTATATTTCTTTCTTTTTTACAGTAGGCTGCTAATTTAGGTAAGTTTCTAATTTAGGAAAGTTTCTATTTTTAGTAAGTATCTATTTTTAGTAAGTTAGTAGGTTAGCTTAGTTTACTGCTTTTTGCTATGAAAAACAAAAGAAAAAAGAAAGAAAATTACAAAAATACAAAAAAAGAGAATATCAGAAAAAGGAGTTAAAGTCTTAGATACATAGGTTCAAAGTGACGAAAATTAGCACCGTCGTTACCGACTCTAAGTGTTTAGGCTTTCACACATAATGCAACTAAATCCTAAGTGTTATGCTTTATTTAGTTTGATGTGTTGGTAGGCATAATACATATAGGGAATCTCAAGGCTAATAAAATATTCTAGAAAAAGTCAAGCGTGTCACTAACTTAGATGTACGACCAATCGGTCTTAATTTTTATGTACAAGACATACAAACTTTAAGTCTAAATGAGGTATGCAAACCTTCTGGGGATGTATGGCAACATCAAATACATCTGAAAATGGAAAGAATAGAAATATCATGAAAAACTGAGAGTCGAAAACATGCAACTCTGTTGTACGTAAGTACAGACCTGTTGTCTCTGTTTAGATTCGGGTTAGCAGACATGTCGCTTTGTTGTACGTCAGTACAGACCTGTCAGCGCTATCTGCTAACTTTAAAAATAAACCTTAAGTCGAACTAAGACACTTTGTTGTATGAGAATACAGACCTGTGTCCGATGTTTGTCTTTTAAAGAAAGTTTGCAAATACCAACAAGTTAGAATTTTTGTCTGTGTGCCTTGATCATAACAGTATGTCTATGTCTGAGTCACGTAAGATAATTTCCTGATAAATAAAAAGGCCAAGGGATATTCCGAAATGTAGAATGTTTAACAGGGTTAAATACCAACAATCGGCTAAATGGGTATGTCACGACAAACAATCAAAGGAATCAAAAATTCCTAAGTGTGAAAGTTTAAGTACTGAAA
>JAANYP010001933.1:320194-419711 GCA_020465985.1 Centrapalus pauciflorus | reverse complement strand
GAAAACCAAAGCTAATCAATGGGTGTTCTTGAATCTTCATCTGAATTGATCAGCGCTGCTCTCCTCCGGTGGGTTTTCCTTCGGTGAGGGGACAGAGACAAAGCATTGATATTTGTGGTGGTTTTCGGTGAGAGAAAGAGGGTGGTGGTTGTTAAGGCGGTGGTTTTCACTTCTTAGTTGTGCGGAGAGAGAGAGAGAGAGAGAGAGAGAGAAGAAGAAGAGAGAGAGAGAGAAGAGAGAGAGAAGAGAAAGAGAGAAGAGAGAGAGAGAGAGAGAGAGAATAGGAGAGACAGAGAGTGCGCATATTCATAAACCCATGCTCTATGGTTCGGAGAAAAGTTATAAAAGAAAAAATAAATTTAAACGATCATACATATATATTTGTTCAATTTACTCAAAATATTTATTTGATTTTTATAATTTAATTTGCAAAAAAAAAAAAAAAAAAAAAAAAAGTTTAACACCTTTCTTTATTATATTATCAAGTGTAAACTTGTCATTTTTAAAAAAAATGACCAGTAAAAGGACTAAAACTAAAATAAATAACCAACCAAAAATACTATAATTGTAATTTCGTGTTAAAAAGGACTGAATCCATAATTTCTATATAACCACAGGGACGAAATTTGTAATTTATCCTTATTCTTATCATTATCATTATTATAATAATAAATATTATTTATTATTATTATTATTATTATTAATTTAACATTTTACATATTAATTTATTTGTTTATTAAGTTTCGTATATTTTAATATATTTTTTTAATTTAAATTACAAACTTATTTATTTTTTTTATTATAAACAACAGTATCAAATTAGAATCCATTTATTTTTTAGCTTTTTCGAATGAAAAAATACAAATATTTTATATTGTTGTCTTCCAAACCAAAAAATTATAAACCTTAAGCTTTTATTTGTTTTTACAAACAAAAAAAAGTTACTAACCACTCATGTCTTAAGTTTTTTCATTTTCTAAACGTAAAAAGCTACGAAAACCAATCCGTTTTTTATTTTTTTCTGAACCAAAAGATTCAACTCATTCTGTTTTTTGTTTCGGAAAACGAAAATAAATACAAACAATTCTGTTATTAGTTTTTGCGAACGCAAAAACTACGAATAATTCTGATTTTCAGTTTTTCCAAACAAAAAAAAATCATTTTATTTTTCTAGTTTTTCGAACCAAACCATTACCTTTTATTTTTTTTCCTCCGAACGAAAAACTACGAACCATTACTCTTTTTAAAGTTTTTTCAAAAAAATGAATTAGGGTGTAGCCTTTTTGTTCAGAAAAACTAAAAAAATGAAATGGCTTGTTGTTTTTGACAATTGGAAAAAAGTTAAAGCCGTAATGATTACACTAATATAAAATCGAACAAAAAAGTAGACTATTTCATTTTTTGAGAATCATATTTTTAATGTTTGGAAAGAGCTAAAAATCAAAATGGGTATATCTTTTTGTTTGATATTTATGTTATTCTAATCATTACGTTTTTAACTATTTCCAATCGTAAAAAATACAAACCATTTCATTTTTTTGGAAAAACTTCAAAAAGAGTAATGGTTCGTAGTTTTTCGTTCGGAGAAAAAAAAGATAATGGTTTGGTTCGAAAAACTAGAAAATAAAATGATTTTTTTTATTTGGAAAAACTGAAAATCAGAATTATTCGTAGTTTTTTCGTTTGCAAAAACTAATAACAGAATTTTTTATATTTATTTTCGTTTCCAAAACAAAAAATCATAATGAGTTGAATCTTTTGGTGTAGAAAAAAAAAACGGATAGGTTTTCTTAGCTTTTTACGTTTAGAAAATGAAAAAACTTAAAACATGAGTGGTTAGTAACTTTTTTTCGTTTGTAAAAACAAATAAAAGTTTAAGTTTCAAAATTTTTTGGTTTGGAAGACAACAACATAAAATGTTTGTATTTTTTCACTCGAAAAAGCTAAAAAAGAAATGGATTCTAATTTGATACAATTGTTTATCATAAAACAAATAAATAAGTTTGTAATCTAAATTTAAAAAATATTTTAAAATATAGGAAACTTAATAAACAAAAAAAATTAGTACGTAAAAAGTTAAGTTAATAATAATAATAATAATAATAATAATAATAATAATAATAATAATAATAATAATAATAATAATAAAAGAGTTAAATAAAAAAATTTACTTGAGGGACCAAAACTAAAACTAACTACAAACTTGAGGGACCAAAATGTTATCAATGAAAAGGGTAAAATAGTTATTATAAAAGATTTAACCATTTGATTGTTAAAGTTAACGGTGGACCATTTTCGCAAGTAAACAGTGAAAATAAAGACCGTTTATGCAAAATTGAAACTGTAAAATTGAAACCACAGGGACCATATCAAAAGTTTTATGCAAACCACAGGGACCATTTTTGTAAATTACTCTAAAAAAAATTTAATGAAATTAAAAAAATAGGTACTAAAGATAGTAGTTAAATAAACTTTAAATAAATAAATAATAATACAAAAATAAAAATTAATTTTTTTCTAAGATTACACAACAAAATTTGAAACATAAATTAGGTTTATTTTGGTGTTTATGAAATCTTAGAAAACTTAAAAATTAAAAAAAAATCATGTTTTAATTTAATATGTTACTATTATTGATAAAATTATCAAAATATGTTAGTATTTTTGATAAGTGAAAAGTTGTTGGTGTCCTACTAACTTGCACGTGACCAATTACTAATATTGATACAAGGATAAAAAGTTGATACTATAAACAATAAAAAATATAAAAGTCAATGTTAATAATGATAAAAAAAATAAATAATGTTACCATTAATAAAAAACTTGTTATTATTTATTGTCATCTGGCCTTTTAGTTATTCCGTATTTTTGTAAGTAATATGGATAGTATTCTGGGAATTACTTTGATTAAACCATGAAATTATGAAAGCTGAAAATTAGGTGTTATGAATATAGAAAAAAAATAAGGGTGTATTATATATGATAAAACCAAGTTATCACAGTTTTCATTTTCGTCGTTCCATGTTTTTATTTTGGAGAAAAGTTCTCAAGTTAAAATATTTTTTTCTTGTTTTTGAGAACTTTGACAATTAGAGCCCGTTAAAAATTGGTAAAATAGGTTTGTAAATACTGAATAATGGGTTCACATAGTCAAATTTCACTAAACCACAAAAAAAATAAACATGAGAAGTTTTCTGGAAAAAAATAACATGAAAAGACGAAAATAAAAAAAAATGTGAAAACACATTTGGTTTTTAATAAGAAACCCAAAAAATAAAGTGGAAATATAAAACATTTTCAAGTCAGTAGAAGTCATTTACTTTGAAAAAAACTCATTTTTATAAAGTTTTGTGGGTTAAAAGTTTTTTGTGCGATAAAAAATGGTTTGAGGTTTAATCTAAAAAAACTGACATTTTCAGTGGTTTTTTTTTAACTTCCCAATGTAAAATAAGGAAGAAAAATTGAATAGGGCAGGAAAAATATCATATATCGATGATACATATATGTATTGTACTAGATAAAGATAGAACTATATATTGTACTTTAAAAACGAAAAATTAAACAGAAGTTAAGTACAATTAATGCAATAATAAATATAGATGTAAGTCATGACGTTACAAGATTTTTTAGAATCAGTACAGTGGGTGCTAATAATTTTGTAGACGTATCTACAATTAATATGTAATAACAAAGAAAAGTTAGCAATTACTTATTATTTTGTGTACGTGTGTATGTGCACACACAATAATATATACATATGTGTACACTACAAGGAAAAAGGTATTTAGTGGCGAAAAAAATTTGGTCACTAACAGTGAAAATATGGTCACAGATGGTATTTAGTGACAAAATTATGGGTGGTCACTGTTCGTCACTAAAGGTCCGTCACTAAATTTTGACAGTGACCAAATTTGAAACTGGTCACTATATAGTGACCAAAATATAGTGGTCACTATGGTTGTGACGACTAGATTTGTCACTAAATTTCGTCACTAAATTAGTAAAAGTCGTCACTAAAATTTGATTAGTGACGAACTTTAATGACCAAAACGAGGTCACTAATAAGGGTTAATTGACTTTTTCCGTTAACGTCCATTGGATACCAAAATAGTGGTCACTAAATTACTACTAGTGACGAAAAGAAGTGGTCACTGATGTACTTTTCAGAGACCAAATAAAAGTGGTCACTGATTTACTACTAAAAACCAAAAAAAGTGGTCACTATGTTACCAATATTAATCAAGAATTGGTCACAATATTTCTACTAATATTTAATTTGCAATAATTAAAAATGTGCTAATTTGTAACAACTGAAATATAAAATATTAATCTCATTCGCATTAGGTAAAAAGTTTTCATACATACTAAAAATTACATTACTTAGTATTAGTAAAACCATTATACAACCGAGAAAACTAACAATGATAAGATTCACTAAGATAATCCAACAAAAATAACATTTAGCAAGATAATCCAACAAAAATAACATCCATAATGTTTGATGTCTTATGTTACGAAAGCAATAACCATCCAAGTGCGTCAAATCGTGTATCTTGTATGAATATCACTGCAAAATTATAAAAAAAAAAATTAATCAATGATTAATAAATAACTATTGGGTAATTATTTTAAATCAATATAAGACATGAACTTACTTTTTGTTGAGATTGCAACCTTGATAAACGTACTAGTTCTTCCATCATGAATTCCAATTTTTCTAATCAGATCCTCTTGAAATAAGATTTGCTTTTCCTTGATATTCTTCCTCTAAATCCTTTGATCTCTCCTACGTGTAACAATGACATTACCATTTACTATTGTAAAACAAAATTAAAGATAAAATATACCAATTGGCAACTTACGAGTCAACAAATCGATCTATCTCGTGGGTGGTGACGTATGATTTCACTTGAATGATTTCACTTGTTGTTTATAGCACAAACAAGAACAACATCAAATAATAAATTAGTATGTGGCTACTGCAATTTTGCGTACACCAATTGAATTCTTGGAAGATCAATGAAGATCAATATAATAATATAGATAGTAGATGTTAGATTGTTTTTTTAATTGATGGAAAACAAAGTCTAGGGGTTGTTTTGTATTTCTTCTATAGTTGTGAAATATGTATATAAATAGTAGGTTTGACTTTCAATAGATAGATCTCTGACATTTTCACTTTTTGTACGGAAGAAAAGCGGTTACTGACATTGGAAAATTCTCTCATCCTTTGTAATCGAAATTCTCTACAACTGAATCTTTCGGTTAGTTTTGATTACTGAAAAAAAGTGAAAATGTCAGAGATCTATCTATTGAAAGTCAAACCTACTCTTTATATACATATTTCACAACTATAGAAGAAATACAAAACAACCCCTAGACTTTGTTTTCCATCAATTAAAAAAACAATCTAACATTCTCCCCCTTTGATGGAAAGAGCAAAGTCTTTAAATTGACAAACCAAGCTTTTGTTCAAATCTTCTAATGCTTTTACGATCCGAGAGCCTCCATACAATCTTTGAGATGAACTCAACCATGAGTCTTCGGTCATTCACAGATAGAGCTCATTTCTTCGTCTTTCTCTTTTTATCAGCTGCAAGCTTTCCTTTTAAACCACTCAAAACTTTGTTCAGAGTCCCATCTGAAAATTTGTTCAGTTCTACACTTCTCATAGCCCTTAGCTTTTTATTTCTATCTCTGTACATAACAGCTGGATGCTTTACCATGATAACTTGGAATTCTTTCAACTCTCCAGCAAACTTGATATCTCTGTGAGGAGCTGTCATGTTGATCTTCCTCATACCTCGTTCAACACCTATATGTAGATCTTGCACTGACATCAATACCAATTTGGTATATGCATGAAGTGAAAAAGTGTCTTAAGTGCAAATCTGCAGTGTTCATTTCTTTTGTTTCTGCACAATTCATCAAATAGATCTTCAATGTCGACCAGGTGCATATTGAACATATCTGCTTCTGTGAACGTATAAGTGTTTCCATCTGCTCTAGTAACAGTGAACGTCGGATAGAAAATCTTAACAAATCTGTCATTTTCTATTTTCACCAGATCAACTAACCTGAACTCACTCTTAACTTTCTCAACTTCTTGTGTCTTATTTCTCAGAAAGCTGGCATAGTTGACCAGATTTGGCATGTTCGGCTCTAAAACCCTAAATAACTTGAGAAAAGAACATGGTGCTTGTTTCTTGCAAAATATTCGTTTTTCCAGAATATCTTCGATGTATGGCATCTTGTTCCTTTTTCTGATAAACTCTGCTGATCTATTCTCTGGAAGCTCAAGTTTCTTAACTTTCTTCTTACTGATCTCATCTTTGTTTAACAGTGTCAGCATGTCTTGAATTTCCCTTTGAACGACTTGTTGTGCTTCAAATCTAAGTCTATGTTGCTTTTGAGACTCATCTGCAAGCACATATTCATTGAAAAATCTTTCCATCACCTCAACCTCATTCAATTCAACTTTTTCTTGAACAACCACGTTTTCCACTGGAAACTCTTCAATTTCTTCCTTAACTTGAATAACCACCTCAGGCTTTTCAACCGTTGGTGTCGATTCAGTATCTTTCAAGATCTCCTGAACTAAACCTTCCTCCTCTTCAATCCTTTCAGCTCTAAAATCAATATCAGTTAAAGTAATTACATCATCATCTTCAGAAACTTCAATGTATTCCTCTCTCTCTTCTTCTACTCCTTGAATACTCAACTCATGATGCTTAACTTGAACATCTTCATCAGAATCAATATATTCTTCAAATTTGTAAATATCAGACTGAATGTTCAAAGGAACTGTAACATCTTCATAAAGAATCAATCCCAGCTCACTTTGTTCACCAGCCGATTCTTTTGTGCCCTCGACTTCTCTCTCTTTAACTTCAGCTTCTTTTTCTGGGTAGGTTATCATCAAAACCCCAGGTGTAGGTTCATCAAGCTTTCTCCTCTTCTCCCCCTCATGAGGAGCATCATCGGAGTCCTCATCATGCTCATCATGTTTCCTTTTGGATGAGGAAGCTTGAGCCTTACATGTTTCTTCAACTGCCGCAACTCTCTCTGATAAATTTCCCAAGGCAGTTATTACCGTGCTTTCCAAACTGATCATCCGCTCTCTCATTTCATCAAATTGTTCAAAGACAAAGTCTTTCAACTCTTCCTTAATTCTTCGATTGCTTGATTTGACTCAGATTGCTTCATCGATTCCTCTGCAACAGACTTACCCTTTAAAAACTTGTGAATGTTTGACATCTGTGCCATTACCTCAGACAACTGAGCAGATACATGTGTATTCACCCCAGCAACAGCTGCATTTAACGCTTGATTTAACGTAGATTCAGTTACAAAAGGGGATAGAGTCACTACTGGGTCACGTAGACTTCCAGTTGTCACGACAGTCGAACTTGTGAAAAGTACGTCTATGTGGCCAGTACTCAGAGTTGGCAATGTAGTCGCTTTGACTGGACTTGCACCCTCTTCAAGCGACGGAGCAACAAATGCTTCCGTTGCTGAGGATGTTCCAGTGGGAACACGAAGTTCAACCACACTGACTTCAACAAATGAAGTTGACTCGAGTGTCCTAGGCTGTATAGGATCTGTACTTAGTGATTGAATTGATGTCGTACACTCGGGCAGCTGTGTACTTGTTTCAATATCCATCAAGTTCAAATGACTCTCGAATAGACTATATGGTTCATCCCGGTGCTCAATTGAAACAATCTCCTGTTGAGAGGAGACTGAGTGGATGGTTGTGTGTGCAGTCGTCAGTGGGATACTGACTTCTTCAATGCTAACTCTCATAGGAGAGCTAACAGCAGATGTGGTTATACCCCGACTTTCTAGGTTTAAGGTATCCCTCACACTCTCTTCAGCAATACTTACTATTTCTATCATCATACTTCCTCACTCATGATGATCACCTCCATCAGCACCATCATCATCATCATCATTATCATCACCTTCACCTTCTTCTTCTTGAATATCCGACAAAGTTCTCTCAGAATCAGATTTCTGAACCTCTTCCTCACCACCCCTTACAACGTCATCTCCCTCACTGACAGGTTGGTCACCCTGAACTTCAGCCCCTTGCTGAGGTTGCTCTCGTCCTAAGGCTCCTTGGGTAAGAGATCCCGGCTCCTGGGTCTCTATTGGAGCATGATCTATCCTATATAATCTCACATGCTCACTCTCTTGATCTGCATATTTTAACAACGACTCCGGGATCGGCATGATATATGCATTTGGAGAATCCGGCACTTCGTGTAAACTCATCATCACATAATCTGGACATCACTGTGAATTTTCTCGCTTCGGAATATTTTCATTTGCTCGTAGAATTCCTCGGATAAGAATTTGTATGAACCTCTGGAGCGGAACAAACTTTCTTGCTCTATTTGTTGTTTTTGCAAGAACAATCTCCTTTAAGTCCTCCCAGATGCACTGAGCATAATCATAATGTTTGTTAAACGCGATTCTATGAAAGATCCGTAAACAATGAATGCTACATCTGTCGATGCCTGTGTGCTTAGACGTCATACACCTATTGATAATTCCAAATAGCGTGTACCATTCCCCATTCAAACCATTCCTATGAATTTGGAGCTCTTTGGTAGTGGCTTTGAGTAGCCCATGCAAATTAAATCATGAACTAGCTCCTCATCCGACACAAAATCTTCAAAATCAGCCAACTCGGGAAAGTGAACTGTGTCTATACGTCTTGGAAGAAATAGGTTGTGACGAAGTCTGGCTAGAGTGATTTTGGTTTTGAATTGGTCTATGGTTACTTTGAAATAGTGATTGCGATCAGCAGGAACAAATTTGACTGTGTGCCAAAATTGTTGTAGGTAGACCTGTGGGATAGATGGTTTATATTGAAGCAGATAGCCTAACGGATGGCCTTTGAGAATGTCAACTATGATAGGGTGACTGACTTTAATAACCTTGGTATCCAAACGATGGTTATTATCTCTAAAAGGTAGGCAATGTTTACATTTAACCAATTGGTTATCTGGGATGATATTTGAAGGTGAGGGACGGGCAACAGAAGTTGAACGAACAGGTGTGGATACGAGAGTATGATTAGATGATGAATGGGAATCAGATGAATTGGAATTCTAAGACTGCACTGGAGATGCCATTTGAACACCTATAAACAAATAAAAATCATGTTAGTCAGAACAGGTAAACAAATGACAATCCTTCAAATGTAGAAAAATTGTAACATTTCATCAGAAATTATAAAAAGTTGTGATATTCTGTTTAAGGCATCGGGATTCCAGACAATAATAAACTATTATTGACAGGACTCCAGAGTCAATCGTTTAGAGACCAATGTTAGAAAATTACAACTTTATAATAGTTTCTTGAAAAAATGTGACATTTTTCTTAAAACATTAAAAATTCAACACTTAGAAAAAAAATTTCATTTAAGCTCGAATAAACCTTCATCAAACTCGAATGATATATTAAACAACTCGAAGGATTCTTGAACCAACTCGGTTTAGTCGATGAATCAACTCGAATAAGAATATAAGCAACTCGAATTACATATGTATGAAACTCGAATAAAACATGAAACAACTTGAATAGTTCTTGATGCAACTCGAATAAGTCTTGATGTTTCTCGAATGATCAATTTGTCCAACTCGAATGAAATACATGTTAAACTCGAATGAAACAAGTGTATATGGACCATCTCTATTATGTCTAACACTCAACTCGTATGAATAAGGAACTTTTTGGATAACAACATTACCCCAACTCGAATAAAATAAAAGTGTTCTCGGACAATGTATCAATCGAGACTTAAGTTCTGAAATTTTCTAAGTCCAACAAACTTAGTCAACTCGAATCACATATAAAGTTTCTCAAATAACTTTTCAGTCAACTCGATTGACTCTTGAACTTTCTCGAGTCACATGGTATTCAACTCGAATGACTCTTGGTCTTTCTCGAATATCATTGAAAGCAACTCGAATGACTCTTGGACTTTCTCGAATATCGTTTGATTCAACTCGAATGAGTCTTAGACTTTCTCGAATGAAGCCTTTATTCGAGAAGTTCTTTATGTATTTATTCCAAGTCCTCTATACACTGAATAATCAAAAATTAATTCCTTGTAGTTTTTCAGTGATTTAAAACTTGTATCCCCCTCAAAAATCAATTTTAAACATTTTTGTTTTACTGAAGTTTGATTAAAAACAATATTTATGCTGTCAAAAATTCAATTTTCAGTAACAAGAAGAACACGACAGTTTTTGACACTGAAATCCAAATTTCTTGTTTGTGTGGTTTGTTTTGAATCATGAAATTTCATATTCATGTTCACATTGATAAACCAAATCAGGCCACACATTTAATTTCAGATTTATGAACACATACAGATAAACACCATGAACACTGAAAAACCCAAAATACGAACATAAACACGAATATTCACAGATAGATGCTTTTATTGAGAAATAAAGAATATAAAAATGAAAGAAACAAATGTTTTTACTCACAATGAATTGAAATTCTTTCTTGAAGCTTTCGAAGGTGTGTGTGTTTTCGGTTTCTTAAGGATGAAGAAACTTTTTAGAGAAGATGATGAATATTCTAATATCCGAATAAGTGAATTTGAAATTGAAATTTCAAATTTATAGAGATTATGAACCGGCCCATATTTTAAAAAACTCTGGCCCATATTTGACTTCTCATTAATCCAAGAAAGGTCCATTTAAAAACACCCACCTTCTATTGTGTCAAAAAAAAAATTTCAACCCAACCAAAACAACAAAAACAAATAAAAACAACAACAAAAAACAAAAAAAAAAATTCCTGATAAAAAAAAAATCCAAAAACAGATTTAAACATTAAAAATTGAAAATACAAACAAAAACAAAAACAAAAAAAAAATCAACTTAAATTGAGAAGAAAAAAAATTTAAACTTCTCCCCCTTTAAGTTCTGAATTCTGCTCCACCTCAAATGTGTATTCTTTTTATCAGCTTAGCTCCCCCTACAAAATATCAGATAAATTTTATTAGAAGTACTCAAAATCAGACAAATTTATTTTCTGCTCCCCCTGCACATGACAATCCAGATCTTGTTAAATTCCAAAGAATATTAACTCTTTAAGATTCAAGAATTTAACATCAGACTAAAATCAAATAAAAAAAATGAAAATTTTAAAATTATAAATTGAAACTACTGAATTATTAAATCTTAACGATTCAACATACCTAATTTGTATACCAAAAAATTAAACCGTTTTTCATCTAACGCTTTGGTAAACAAATCAGCTAGTTGATATTCAGTAGGCACAAAATATAATTCTATATTTTCATTTTCTACATGATCTTTTATAAAATGATACCGAATGTCAATGTGTTTTGTTTTTGAATGTTGCACCGGATTTGATGCAATAGCTATTGCGCTCTGAGAATCACAGTAGATTGGTATTTTCTTTGGTGTAAACCCGTAATCGCGCAGTTGGCTCTTCATCCACAACACCTGAGAACAGCATGAAGATACAGCAACGTACTCTGCTTCAGCTGTAGACAATGAGACGCAATGTTGTTTCTTGGATGACCAGCATACGGGTTTGTCACCTAAGAACTGTACTGCTCCAGACGTACTTTTTCTGTCCATCTTATCACCTGCGTGATCAGCGTCAGAAAAAGCAGTTAGATTAAACGAAGATTCTCTAGGATACCACAAACCAAGATTTGGAGTTCCTTTGAGATATCTTAGAATTCTTTTCGCAGCAGTTAAATGTGATTCTTTAGGATTTGCCTGATATCTTGCACAGACACATGTAGCAAACATAATATCTGGTCTACTAGCTGTTAAGTACATTAATGACCCAATTATACCTCGATAGTGTGTTACATTTACAGGTTTCCCCGAAATGTCCTCATCGAGTTTTGACTTTGAATCCGGAGCCATGAGAGTTTTCATAGGAGTACTGTTGACCATGTTAAATTTCTTTAACATGTCTTGTATGTATTTTGACTGATTGATAAAAATACCATCTGCTAATTGTTTTACTTGTAATCCTAAGAAAAAATTTATTTCGCCCATCATGCTCATTTCGAATTTTTGGGACATTAAAAATGCGAATTTCTTACAAAATTCTAAATTTGTAGACCCAAATATTATGTCATCTACATATATTTGTATAACTATGATATCCGGCCCCTGACGTTTTATAAACAAGGTTGTGTCAACTGCACCTTTGTTAAATCCACATTTCAACAGATATGTTGAAAGTGCATCATACCAAGCACGCGGTGCTTGTTTAAGGCCATACAGTGACTTATCTAAAATATATACATGATCAGGTCTCGAAGGAGTAGTAAAACCTTCGGGCTGATATGTATATACTTCATCTGTTAGTTCCCCGTTTAAAAACGCAGTTTAAACAGCCATTTGATAAACTGTAAAGTTTTTATGAGCGGCAAAAGCTAAAAACATTCTAATCGCTTCGATTCGTGCAATTGGTGCAAACGTTTCATTGTAGTCAATCCCTTCTTGTTGGCTGTATCCTTTAGCAACGAGACGAGCTTTATTCCGAATGATTACTCCATGTTCGTCTTTCTTGTTTTTAAAGATCCATTTCGTGCCTATAATGGATTTGTCTTTTGGGCACTCAACAAGTCTCCAGACCTTTAACCGTTCGAACTGGTTCAGTTCTTCTTGCATCGCCACAATCCAATCAGCGTCCAGAAGTGCTTCTTTTACATTCTTGGGCTCTATTTTACTTAGAAAATTTGAAAATAGACATTCATTTATGGTTGCCCTTCTGGTTTGGACTGACGTGGATGGATCACCAATAATTTTTTTATCGGGTGATTTCTTGTCCACTTAAAAGTATGTGGAAACGGTTCTATTTGGTCTTGATTGGGATTACGGTATAGATATGGTTGGGGAGTTACTTCAGATGTAGTAGGTGGGATATCTGAGGTAGGAGCTTCTGAATGTTCAGAAGTTATGGGGGTTTCAGAAGAATTTGGAGGTTCAATGGGTTGTACAATCTCAGTTGTCGACTGCACATTTGCTGTTGAGGCTTCTCCAGTTTCTTCTGAAACTTGTTGTTGAGAAAGATCAGAGACTACGACTGGAGCTTCAGTAATCCTGTCAGGCACCAAATTTAGAACATTAGTTTTGAGCTTTTCAAAATAGTCTTCGTAAAAATTCTCAAACAACTTATGTAATTTTGAGTGTTCAGCATTTTGTTCAGATGACTCCAATGAAGTCTGCGTTTGAGGTTCGGGTCCTGAACTGGTGTGTTCAGAAGCCATAACCACTCCTTCATCAAATTTGACATTCACGCTCTCGTTGACTGTCTTGGTTCTCTTGTTGTACACTCGGAAGGCAACAGACTCCTTTGAATATCCGATGAATATTCCTTCATATGCCTTTTGATTAAACTTTCCAAGATTATCTTTGTCGTTTAGAATAAAGCATCTGCAACCAAAGACATGGAAAAATTTAATATTAGGTATTCGTTTATTAATCAATTCTTAAGGAGTCTTTCCGAATCTCTTATTTATGATTGAACGATTCTGTGTGAAACAAGCTATTGCAACTGCTTCTGCCCATAAGAATAACGGTAAATTTGAATATGCCAGCATCGTCCTAGCTGATTCCACTAGTGTCCGATTTCTTCTTTCAATGACACCGTTTTGTTGTGGAGTTCGAGCAGCTGAAAACTGATGTGTAATTCCTATAGAATTCAAGAATGAGTCAAGCGATTTGTTCTTGAATTCTGTTCCGTTATCTTAGCGGATTGTTTGAATTGTGAGTTGCAACTTCACTTGTATTTTCCGGATGAAGTCTATGATCGTTTTGGTCGCATCCGATTTGGACCTCAGGAAGAAAACCCATGTGTATCGTGAATAGTCATCAACTATCACCAATACATATTGTTTCTTATTAATGCTTTGTACTCTCATTGGTCCACACAAATCCATATGCAGTAATTCCAGTGCTCTCGTGGATGAGTGTTCAGTTTTGGATTTGTGTGTAGCTATTGTCATTTTTCCTTTTTCACATCCGGCACACAACTGCTCCTTTTGGTATTTGAGAGTTGGCAGCCCTTTAACTAACCCTCCTTTTGCTAGGTTGGTTAACTCATTGAAGTTCAGATGTGAAAGGCGACGATGCCATAGCCATGCTGTTTTAGATGTAGCTTTTGACATTAAGCAGACATCTTTCTTCAGATTAATCGAGGCTAAATCAATGGAGTACAAATTGGTTTTCCTGTTTCCTGCCAATATTTCATTTCCTTCTCCGTATCTGATGCTGCACCGATTGGCTTTGAAAGTGACTTCTAAACCTTTATCACACAACTGTCCAATACTAAACAAATTGTGTCCAAGACCATCAACATAGAAAACCTTTTGTATGGTAATTTTGTCGTATTTGAGACTTCCGTATCCTTTGATCGGACAAAACTGATCATTTCCAAATCTGACTGTCCCACATAACTTTTCTACAAAGTCCGTGAGTGTGTCTCTTTGTCCGGTCATATGCTTGGAACATCCGGAGTCAAGATACCAGACATGGTTTACCTATAAGACGAAGTAGCACATGAGGTACCCACTTGTAGTTGGGTACTTTTGTTTTAGGTAATTCATGCAAAGTATTATTTGTTTTCCTAACAGATATGGCTTTTAGCTTATCATTTGATGTTGTTTTAGGTACGCACTTTTGAACTGTTCTTTTAGGTATCCACTTTTGTACAATTCGTGGTGGAATTGTTTTTGAAATTCTTTTCTGTGGAACCTTTTTCTGTTCATAAAATGGGTCCTTTTTCTTCGGTTGCAAGACGAGCTTATTGGATTTAACAATTAAAGGTTTACAATCACAAGAATTCAAAGCAATTAAGTCCGTTCTTGAGAACTTTATACAAGAATTATTAACAAGTTTATTATTACAGACAGAATGTTCAATGTTGCTATTTCTATCTGTAACAATTTTGTTCTTCACGCGCCAATCTTGTTTTATACTCTTGTTTTTCTGTTCTCTTTTCTTCTTTCTCCAAACTTGTTTTCTCGAACCGTTCACAATGATATCTGACACAAAAGAAGTATGAGAATTAGTAGATTTAGACACTTGTTTCTTCTGTAAATTTCTCATACCTTTTGAAGATTGGACTTTAAGTGCAATTGAGTCCGCTGATGAAGATGATTCACGTTTTTCAAAGTTAGGAGTATTAACAATTACTTTTGTTTTCTCCTTCTTTTGTTGTAATAATGGTGAATACACCAACTATACAAGAATTATTAACAAGTTTATTATTACAGACAGATGAGGGTTTAGTTCAGACAATTTTGTTCACTTAACTTCCCATAGAATTGTAGTTGATGCGATTCAAATGTTCGAGGTCTCATATCTAATATTAAAATTACTACCAATATAACTATATAAGATGGACTACAATTAGGCAAAAGACAACTAGATTACAACTTGACAGCTGTCTACAAGATGATTGGCTCTTCAATCTACTAGAATGCTTAAATATACCATTATAAATTACTGTGATATATGCATCGTCCAAATTACACTTAAAGTATAGTCACAAAGCTGAAGAAGTACGTTGGTAATGATCCTTTAAAAGCTGTCTGGCAATTGTTATCCGCATTAGTTACGGCTCCAAGGAGAGTCACACTTATTTGAAATATCACATACTTCTGATGTTAAGACTCTATGCTGTTACAAAATCACTTTCAATAAGGTAGAGAAAGGTATGCACATATTCTTCTTTAAGAGCACAGTAATCTATGAAAGTAATACAGGCTACTAAAAACAAAATCGTAAATTAATACATATGAATGATAGCACAATGCTACACCAAAAAACAGGAGAAAACCCATTTTAAGGGGACTATGTTATTGTCAACAACATTAAATTGTTCTACGCACAACTTGAATATGCAGTGGGCTAGAAAAACAGATAAGACATCCAAAATAAACTCCAACATACGTATACAAATGTATAAGAAAATTAAATTGCAAGTCTGTAAATTATATGAAATGTAATTACAGTTACCTAAGTCAGATAAATCCATGTTTAATGTACTTTATTTAATGTGATTAAATTTGGTGTATATGATCATGTAAGTTCAATGGATGAATGGTGGTTAAAGCAAGACATTCAGAAAACGTTTCAGACACAGAATCAAACAGAAATCATTGGTCTCTCCATAGTAGTACTATTTTTAGGTGGTTATGAGAGTGGTTGTGGCAGAACTCTAGGAGATAGCAACCAAAACGGTGACGGTCCTCTCAAACCATCACCATTTCCTGAACATGACTCTTCTCCCACTTTTAGTTAAGTCATGGCTGCTTAAAAGGCAAATGATACAAACTGAAAGCATTTAGAACTCAAATAAGGGTGGATGCCGGTTTCTGAAGATCACAGTCAGATACAGGGAACAATAGAATCCTATTTATTTCAATTCATAAACCAAAAAGTCTTCATGCTGATTACAAACACACGCATATATACATATTTTATTTCACACTTAATAATATCTAAACAATGTTGGTTAAAAAAGAACTTGAACACGGTTTATCAGTTCGAAATAAGTCAAATAATCCATTTACATACTTATTTAGTTCGTGCTTCTTTATGAATTTACAAATGTGGGTGTTCTAGAACACTTTTTCACAAGGTATAATTGGATAATAAGTGTCTATAGATGGAAAGAAGTATATTCCAATGCAGAATTAGGAAATAGGAAAGTGAATACATACCGAATTTAAAAACTAAATCATGGGTTTTTACAAGAAAAAACAATAACCGTGTTGAAATTTTGAAAAATTAGGTTATTGAATGTGCATATCATAACATGTAACAGAATAGTAGGTTTATGAAAAGTCAGTAACAAGAGTAGGAATAAAACGAGTTTAAAAACAAACCTGGAAACTAAGTCTTCTAGGCGGCGGTGATGGTTCTGGTTCGGTGGCCAGCGGCGCCGCACTTAGAGGGAGAAAGGTGTAGGTGAGGTGAGTGTCGAGGGAGTGAGGCTGAGCGATGATGGCGGCAACGGTGCGTGGCGGCGGCGGCGGCGTTAGCGTTTAGGCCGCTGTCGTTGGTTGTGAAAGTGAGAGGGAGACTAGCGAGCGAGGGAGGCAGAGTGAGTGGCGAGAGGGAGATGGAGGAGACGGTGGCGTCGTTGGTGCGTCGGTGAGTGGCACGCCGGCGGCCGGCCGGAGGTGCAGAGACTGAGAGAGAAAAGGGATCGTGGGGTTTGTGTGTCAGTGTGTGAGCCGAGAAAAGGTTGCGAAAGAAAAGAGAGATCCGGGTTAGTGAGATCCGACCCGACTTGCAACCTTAATAACTAAATAAATATATAATGTTAAATACTTAAATGAATTTTTATTTGGTTTAGATTAATTATTATAAATCATTATTCCTTATTAATGACTAATTAGTTTTAAATCTATTTAATAAACCTAAGATATATGTTGGAACCAATTCTAAATAAATTAATTAATGGGTAACAAATTAATTAGTTATTCACTTTTACATTTACAATTAATATCAATTACATATTATTGTTAGTTATTAAAAGTTTAAGTAAATTAATTCAAACCATAACCCAAAATGAAATAAATATATATTATCGACTTATTATTTAATTTAGTGACCACATTATTGTCGTCCCTAATTTTCAAAATCAGTGACCATCTTATTTTCGTCTCTAAATTTCAAAATTAGTGACCAAATATTTGGTCACTACGAGTAACCCTTTAATAAAATGATATATAGGCTTAATGACCATTTTTATTTGGTCTCTAATTTTCAAAATCAGTGACAAAATATTTGGTCACTACAAGTAACCGTTTAATAAAATGAGATATAGGCTTAATGACCATTTTTATTTGGTCTCTAAATTTCAAAATCAGTGACCAAACATTTTGGTCACTGAGTATCCCTTTAATAAATGAGATGTAGGCTTAGTGACCATTTTTATTTGGTCTCCAAATTTCAAAAATCAGTGACCAAATATTTGGTCACTACGAGTAACCCTTTAATGAAGTGATATATAGGCTTAATGACCTATTTTATTTGGTCTCTAATTTTCAAAATCAGTAACCAAATATTTGGTCACTACAAGTAACCGTTTAATAAAATGAGATATATGCTTAATGACCATTTTTATTTGGTCTATAAATTTTAAAATCAGTGACCAAAAATTTAGTCACTAGGTATCCCTTTAATAAATGAGATGTAGTCTTAGTGACCATTTTTATTTGGTATCTAAATTTCAAAATCAGTGACCAAATATTTGGTCACTACGAGTAACCCTTTAATAAAATGATATATAGGTTTAGTGACATTTTTATTTGGTCTCTAATTTTCAAAATCAGTGACTAAATATTTGGTCACTTCAAGTAACCCTTTAATAAAATGATATATAGGCTTAGTGACCATTTTTATTTGGTCTCTAAATTTATAATAGTCACCAAACTTTAATGACGATGATCTTGTGGTCACAAACCTCACATTTAGTGACTAAAATTAAAGTTGTCACTAAAATTTTGGTCACTAAAAGCCAATTTTCTTGTAGTGGTATGTCACCATCCTTATAATTAATAAACTAAAAAACACTCACATATACATACTAAAAAGTACATAAAAATTACCTTCAATGATTTAAAACTTTAGGGGGAATTAAATATTAAACAAGTAGGAAGATGAAGAATTAATGGAGGATGTTGTAAGAAATGTGAAGAATGGAATGGGGACGGTGAAATAGATAAAGCCTTCAAGTCTTCAACCCGGGTTTCATAATACTAATCGGGGGTCTATTTGAGGCAGATATATGTCACTGTCATGGTAATAAATACGAACAATCAACCCCGGTTGAAGGATTTAGAACGAGGGTCTATATACAAGTTCATTTAATGCGGATTTTTTTCACTTCTCGAAAGAGATTTTCCAGGATTTTATTTGTACATTAACCCCGGTTGCATATTATAAAACCGGGGTCTCTGGTTTCCCAACGGGAAATAATGCGGTATTCAACCCCAGTTGTATAATATAGAGAACTAGTTGTATAATATAGAGAACTGGGATCTTGTGTTTAAGATCCTGCTCTCCACTTATAACAACATTTTTTTATTACCTTTTATATTAACCTAGGTCCACTTCAAATAGCTTTTCTCTAGTAGTATAGTGTGCCAAATTCTACAACAATCACGTGTGTTGCAAAGTCCTTCCGGTAGAACATCCAGGACCAAGCTCGAGAGTATTTCATTGTTGAAAGCCTGGTAATAATTCGAGCTTGCAAGACGTCCAACACTTCTTTGTAGGAATTTTGAAGTGTAATCGCTTAGATTCATTGTTAATTATAACATATCCAATTGCGTTATTGTTGTCTCCGCATTGCATCATTCACATAATCATGAAATCAGTTGGTGTCGTATAGCTAGCTCCCACATGGCCACATCCTCTTATCTACTAAGATCTTTGTTACTTACAGAAAAAACACATTCATTTTCCAACTAAAATTAAATTTAACAAATTAAATACATATGCTTATACATTAGATGAATTGAACTTCTACATGAAAATGTTTTTCTTATTTTGTTTATCATCCTGCTAGCTAATTGCAATTAATTAATTGATATCAATAGCATCTTTTGTGTTTCAAAGAATTGTAAGGAGAGTTACTAGTATTGTGGTTGTGGAATGATTCATTGGAAAAGTGGCCACTTGAAGTATTGACATGAGCACGACGTTGAGTTTGAACCCTGCTGTTCGAAGATTTGGATCTTGACTGCTTACTCCTCCTAGGATTAGATGATTGCGGAATGAACACTCCGGTTCCTTTGATATCTCTACGACCATTTTGGTCATGATAACTTGGTATTTGGCTATGGATTGGATGGATTGTTTGAGAAATGACCTAAGATCAAACAGAAACATATGAATAGAAAGAAGCGTGCAAGGTTTACCCAAATCATTAATTAACATACTACTGAACATAAATATGAACTTAACAAATTTAATTGGTGGATCATAGTTTCTCTTTCAATACACTGTTGTCAACTTTTCATTTTCTATTGGCAAATGGTATATATACTAATATACACCCCCGAAGTGCTAATCATACATCCTTTCCTTAACAAGTTTTGATATTGGGTGGGTCCATATCATCATCATTAGTAAAATTAATGAGTATGTGGAGTGCATGATTAGTAAACTAATGGACGTAACTCTTTTCTTTTAACTTGAGATGATCATTTCTTGAAATTCAAATACAAAAGTAAGATAGGAAAAACTAGTGTTCCTTAACTTGGCAAAAAAATGTACAGCATACTTTCTTTCATACGATGTTGATAGTGGTTTATCAAGTATAATAAATAAGGTGGTGTACTGACCTACCAGAAAACTAAGTATTCATTACATTGGCATAAAAATTTTGATGAATACAAATGAAAACCATTTGATCAGATTGACCAAATAGCCCCAAAATCAAAACCGGAATCAAGACCATCAATTTCTTGTAACTTAACCCGGAAATTATTAATTTAGCTTTAATTAGGAAAAACCAAAACCAAAAGAATATCAACAAAATACGTCACATTCTGGGTTACTAATCACTTTACGAGTCTTGATGTTAGTGGGTTCTATATATTATTAAACAAATCATTAATTAGTAAAATCAACAAGTGCAAGGGTGGGTGATTAAGGGATGAAGGCATGCGTACAACCACCTACAAAACAAAACCGACACCACGTACCCAACTTTTTTTTTATCAAGTTAAAATAGAGAAGTATCAAATTCCACATATAGAAACCATCCTTATAAAGCTTACGACCTTACGTGTATTGTTAGTGAGATAGTACAGAGAGAGACACGATTAATTGTGTGTGTGAGAGAGAGAGAGAGAGAGAGAGAGTATAAACCTGAAAAGACACAGGAGGGCAGTGAAGAGAAGTGTCTTCATCATCATCCATGATGAGAAGGGAGATCCTCTTACTCAAATCTGCAAAGAACACATCATCTTCAACAACTTCCATAAATATTTGTTAATTTACAATAGTAACCTTTTATTAGTGTATATACACTTTAAGTGTTTCAATTCACTCTGTCTTTCTCTTGCTCCTTTTGATTTTCTGTTTTCAATAAATAGGAAAGGAGGTAAGGTATGGGTATACTGAGTAAAGAAAGAAAGAATATGTGTTGTGTTGGGGAAATTGGGGGTGGGATGAGGGGTGTTAGGGGTGGGGATGGGATGGGGATGGGCTTGTGTGGGTATTCAATTTTCCTAAGGAGCTGGACATGTGAAACTGTAGGACCCACGTAGCCAATCTGTCTAGTTATGATTCTATCCGGTTGTGGAATTGAAGATAGATTAATTAGAGCAATTCGACACACACACAGATTTCTCTCATCCACAACATGCATCATGTCAATCTTGAGAATATACTTAATTGGTTGGCATGCTACTATCTTCTACTTACACATGTAGTGTAGCACTGACAAATATGACATAATACTACTAGTTATGGTTTACTAGCAGGAACAAACAAAAAGCCATAGGTGTCATACACATGCATGCATGGGATGCTCGAGAACACACACACACACACACACACATATATATATATATATATATATATATATATATATATATATATATATATATATATATATATATATATATATATATTGTTATAAAAGGACAATTATGGATGATGAATTTTTTTCTTCTTTTACCAAGTGTACAAGCAACATCAAATAGTAATTTCATTAAATAGGGAATAGTGATTTTTTTTGTATATAAATAGGTTCATCAAGATTTATCAAAGGTATGAATTTGTAGAGAACAATATATGCATCAAAAGGGTTTTCACAACTCTTGGTGATTTCTTAATATCTGAGTTTCTGTTAGATTATAACACGTTATCAGCACGAAGAGCTCTGCAATTAAATCAAGAATTAAACGAGGTATGGTTACTTAAAGTTATAACTTATAAGAGAAGATAATTATCATAAATAATTAATACGATAACAATAATAATACACTTATGAACTACTAACATGCATTATTATTTCTAACATTTTATTTATGTAGTAACATTTAATTATGCATACTAATGTTTATTTATGTACTAACGATTACTTATACTAACGTTTATTTTCTTCATTTACGATAACATTAATTATGATTATTAATTTACATCAATTAAAATTTATTCTTATAATGCAAACTATTAATTCTTTTTATCTTCTTCATAACAAGTTTTTTATATTTTTAATCATTATTTTAAATTAAATGAAAATTATCTTTTAATCATTTATTAACATTTAACAACGGTTACATAACTGTTGCAACGGTCAAAAGAAAGAAAAAAAAAAATCGACCGTTTGATGGCTCAATTTTTTCTCTATAAATACTCCAATATAAATCTTCAATATTTCATTAAATCATTCTTCTTCCTTTCTGAAAAGAAAACTTTTAACTGGTTGAAGAATGAAGATGCCTCTCTCGTTTTTGATTTTTCTTATTGTAATACTTTCAATACTTTTCTACTATTTGTTGCAACTACCATTTGATGAGATGTATCCTTTTCTGGTTCTGTTTTCGTTTACGATTCTCCCACTATTATGTGCTGTAGTTCTTATTGAAATAAATTAATGCTAATTTTATATTGTTTAACTTTTATTTTGATAGTCAATATGGCAAATCTTGAGAAGTTATCATTTGCTGCATTGGACGTAAATGGCAATAACTACATGCCATGGAGCATTGATGTAAAGATACTTTTAACATCAATGGGTATTGTAGAAACACTAAATGAAAACAACAATTGCTCAATTCAAGAAAAGGCAAAAGCAAATGCATTTCTTCGTAAACATATTGATGAAAATTTAAAATCTGAGTATATGAATACGGAAGATCCAAGTATTCTATGGAAAGATATGATCATCAAAGGGAGATTTTGCTTCCAAATGCCAGAAATGATTGGAATAATATGAGATTCCAAGATTTTAAGAAAGTGAATGATTATAGCTCTGCATTGTTCAAAATATGTTCGCAACTCCAATTTTGTGGCCAGACAGTTACAGATGTGGATATGTTGGAAAAAACGTACTCAACATTTCATGCATCAAATGTTACCTTACAACAACAGTATCGGATGCAAAACTTTAAAAGATATTCTGAACTTAACACCGTCCTTCTAGTTGCAGAGAAAAACAATGAACTTTTGATGAAAAATCACCAATCTCGTCCAACTGGATCACTAGCATTACCTGAAGCAAATGCTATAACTAAAACACATGGACAAGAACGGGGATTTGGTCGTAAACGAGGCCGTGTCCGTGGCTATAATCAAAACAATAATTATAGTTATAATCATGGCTATGGTCATAACTATAATCATAACAGAGGTCATTCACGTGGACGTGGACGCGGACGTGGTCATAATAATATTCCACGTGATAAGAAATCTAAATCACAAGAAAGACCCAAAAATGATAAACAAAAGGCTAGTGCTTCTCAAGATCCTGAAGATCTTTGTTACCGATGTGGAATGACTGGTCATTGGTCAAGAACTTGCCGCACAGCACCACATCTCTGCAAACTTTATGAAGAGTCTCTTAAAGGAAAAGAGAAAGAAGCAAATTTTGCTGATCTCCCTGATGTTCCAATGCCCGAACTGAATGCTTCAGATTTCTTTGATGATTTGGATATCTAATAATGTAATCGTGTTTTCGTCTTTCCTAAGCTATGTTTTATTCCTTATGTTTTATTTCTTGTATCACGTAATGCACTTTTTTCAATAATAATATGAATGTGTTTCTACTTAACAAATTTTATCATATATACTTATTACTTTATTTTTATGATTAGAAGTCTAAAATGAATTTTATCGAAGAACTACATCAAGCAAATTCAGGAGACATCTGTATACCAGATAGTGGAGCAACACACACAATTCTTAAAAAGAAGAAATACTTTTCAGAATTAAAGCCAAGTAAAGCAAATATACATACCATATCAGGTCCTGCAGATCTGATTGAGGGAACTGGAAAGGCTCATTTTATATTACCTAATGGTACAAGGTTTTTGATAAATAATGCTCTATTTTCACCAAAGTCTAAAAGAAACTTGTTGAGTTTCAATGACATACACCTTAATGGGTATAATACTCAGACTGTGACGATAGAGAATGAGAAATTTATGCATATTATTGACAATAACCATGTAGTAGAAAGACTACCAACACTTGGTTCTGGTTTACATTATACATATATAAACATGGTTGAATCACATCTGGTTGTCAAAGAAAAATGTTATGATCCTGGAGAATTAAGTTTATGGCATGACAGATTAGGTCATCCAGGAATAACTATAATGAAGAAGATAATTGATAGTACAAATGGACATCCATTGAAGGACCAGAAGATCCCTCAAACAGGTAAGATGATCCCATGTACATCATGTTCTCTTTGAAAATTTATTGTGAAACATTCACTAACTAAAATTGGAAAAGAAACCCCAATGTTTCTTGAAAGAATTCAAGGTGATATATGTGGACCAATTCATCCGCCATGTGGACCATTTAGATACTTCATGGTTTTAATAGACGCATCAAGCAGATGGTCTCATGTTTGTTTATTATCAACCCGTAATGTGGCTTTTGCTAAATTTCTTGCTCAGCTTATTAAATTAAGAGCACATTTTCCTCATTATACCATTAAAAAGGTAAGACTTGATAATGCTGGTGAATTTACATCTCAAGCTTTCAATGACTATTGCATGTCTGTTGGAATTAGTGTTGAACATCCAGTTGCTCATGTTCATACACAAAATGGTTTAGCTGAATCATTAATTAAACGTCTTCAGCTAATAGCTGGACCATTAATAATGAAGACAAATCTTCCAGTTTCTGTTTGGGGACATGCAATTTTACATGCTGCATCGCTGATTCGTATAAGACCAAGTGCTTATCATAAATTTTCTCCTCTACAACTTGCTTTTGGTCATGAGCCAAACATTTCCCATCTTCGAATCTTTGGTTGTTCAGTATATGTTCCTATTGCACCACCACAACGTACAAAAATGGGACCTCAAAGAAGATTGGGTATATATGTAGGGTATGAAACACCTTCTATAATAAGATACCTTGAACCACTGACAGGTGATGTTTTCACAGCACGGTTTGCTGATTGCCATTTCAATGAGGCAATTTTCCCAGCATTAGGGGGAGAAAATAAAAGCAAAGAGAAGGATGTATCATGGTGTGAACCATCATTGATTCATCTTGACACTCGGACAAAACAATGTGAACTAGAAGTTCAGAAAATAATGCATTTACAAGAAATTGCAAATCAACTGCCTGATGCATTTACTGATACTAAAAGAGTGACTAAATCATATGTGCCAGCGGCTAATACACCTGCTAGAATAGAAATTCAAAATAAAAGAGCTGATGATAAAATCACTCAAGAATCAAAAGCACGTCTGAAACGTGGAAGACCATTTGGTTCCAAGGATAAAAATCCTCGAAAGAGAAAGAGCTCTGAAAATATAACTGATAATGAGAAAAGTGTTCCTGGAGAAACGCAAAATAACGATATTTCCAAAGAAGTGGAAATAGATGACTCCAATACTGAGATTGCAATCAATTATGTCCATACAAATATCATATGGAAAAGAAATGAGATGGAAGATATTGATGAAAAATTTTCTTATGCTGTTGCATATGATATCATTACTGGAAATGATGATCCAGAACCAAAGTCTGTGGTTGAATGTCAAAACAGATCTGACTGGCCTAAATGGAAAGAAGCTATGCAAGTTGAATTAAGTTCGTTAAATAAACGAAAAGTTTTTGGATCTATCATCCTCACACCTAAAGCTGTAAAACCAGTAGGATACAAATGGGATACACAAACAATCAAATATGTCCATGTGTGTTTATAAAGAAGACAAAGGTTGGATATGTTATCATAGCTGTCTATGTTGATGATCTAAATATTATTGGCACAATTAATGAGATAAATGAGGTAATTGTGTTATTAAAGAAAGAATTTGAAATGAAAGACCTTGGAAAAACCAAATATTGTCTTGGTTTACAGATAGAGCACATGCACAATGGCATACTTGTGCATCAATCAAATTATACGGAAAAGGTCTTAAAACGTTTCAACATGGACAAAGCAAATCCTTTAAGCACACCAACGGTTGTTAGATCACTTAATGTTGATAAGGATCCATTTCGTCCTCAAGAAGAGAATGAATATTTACTTGGTCCAGAAGTACCATATCTTAGTGCAATTGGAGCTTTAATGTATCTTACAAACTGTACAAGACCGGACATTTCTTTTGCAGTAAATCTGTTGGCAAGATTTAGTTCAGCTCCCACCAAACGACATTGGATAGGAGTCAAACACATTTTCCGATACCTTCGAGGAACCACTAATTTGGGATTATTTTATTCTAACAATTCAAAAGAAGGTTTACTTGGATATGTAGATGCAGGTTACTTATCTGATCCACACAAAGCAAAATCTCAAACAGGATACATGTTTTTAAATGGTGGTACTGCAATTTCCTGGCGTTCTCAGAAGCAAACACTTGTTACAACATCCTCAAATCATGCTGAAGTTATTGCACTACACGAAGCTAGTAGAGAAAGTGCATGGCTGAAATCTGTGACAGAACTTATTTTGTCTTCTTGTGGACTAGAGATGAGCAAAAGTCCAACTTTGATTTATGAAGACAATGCAGCTTGCGTGTCGCAGATGAAAGAAGGATATATCAAGAGTGACAGAACCAAACATATTCCACCAAGATTTTTCGCTTACACGCAAGATCTCATAAAGGACAATCAGATTGAAATGAAATACATTCAGTCTAGTAACAATTCAGCAGATCTCTTTACAAAGGCACTTCCCAAAGCGATTTTCAGAAAACACGTCCACAACATTGGAATGCGACATGTACAAAACATGTGATGATTTTCAGATGGCAATATGAGGGGGAGTCAACCAATCGCTGTACTCTTTTTCCCTTGACTAAAGTTTTTTCCCACTGGGTTTTTCTTTAGCAAGGTTTTTAATGAGGCAACATTTCGTGGTTGAACTCTTAGTAAAATTATCATCCAAGGGGGAGTGTTATAAAAGGACAATTATGGATGATGAATTCTTTTCTTCTTTTACCAAGTGTACAAGCAACATCAAATAGTAATTTCATTAAATAGGGAATAGTGATTTTTTTTTGTATATAAATAGGTTCATCAAGATTTATCAAAGGTATGAATTTGTAGGGAACAATATATGCATCAAAAGGGTTTTCACAACTCTTGGTGATTTCTTAATATCTGAGTTTCTGTTAGATTATAACATATATATATATATATATATATATATATATATATATATATATATATATATATATATATATATATATATATATATATATATATATATATATAGGTTGAAAAAGGTAACTCTCAAAATCAAGTGCAACTCAATGTACCAACCTTTAAATATATATATATATATATATATATATATATATATATATATATATATATATATATATATATATATATATATATATATATATATATATATATATATATATATATATAGATTCAGGTTGAAAAAGGTAACTCTCAAAATCAAGTGCAACTCAATGTACCAACCTTTAAAAAAAAGTTTAATTTTTTTCCTTATAAGCATGTTAATATTAATGTTATACGCATGATATATGAATTTCACATACATTCACACATTCCGTGTCCTTAAAAATTATGTAAATGCTCAATGCACGTTTATGTGAATGCTCATCAAAGTGAATGATCATTTACACCATTCACATGATGTTTTTTACCATTCACAATATTTATGATGTTGTTCCTTTTGAAGAAAAGTCTTATAATGTTTTCTTATACATGTCTATTAAAAGAAATATATGTGAATGATTATTTACATTAGGGTACGCTGGAATTTCATAGGTACGCATTTGAACCTGATTCTATATATATATATATATATATATATATATATATATATATATATATATGTATATATATATATATCTGTGTGTGTGTGTATAGACACACACATGATTATTGCAGAACTTAAATTTGTTCCAGAATTATAGAATCAACTTTAAAATTAGATAACATAAGAATTATAGATTTTTAAAACCAAAAAACTATAGCATAAATTTTTTTTTATCCTTTTAAAAAAGTGACTGATTATTTTATATTCTTTCAAAATTTATTATGAATATTCAACGTTAAATATTAAAAATTGAATCGTCTGAATTTTATAGATTACATCGAATAACATTATAAATTTGAAATTCAAAATCGAATATATGGTTCTATAGTTCTACACCAAACTTAGGTTCTGCAATAATCCAACCTTATATATATATATATATATATATATATATATATATATATATATATATATATATATATATATAGGTGGGTTCAATGGAGAACCTCCATGCATCGAAGAACCTTGAAGAACCTCCATGCACCACCACAAATGCATCACAATTCCCTCGTAATGCATCATTATTTCCACGTGATGTATCAAATTCTCGAGTGATGCATCGATTTTTACATTATTTCCACTTGATGTATCAAATTCCCACGTGATGCATCGATTTCTACGTGATGCATTTCAGTTTTTCTAGTGTGGTTCTTCAAATTTCTTCGATGCATAAGGTTCTCCATGGAACCCACCCCTATATATATATATATAATAATAATAATAATAATAATAATAATAATAATAATAAAGTTCCTCAGCGTATCAACCAAAATCTCGCAAATCCAACGTACCCCTCACATGCAATGGTATTTTGGTAATAACAACCACCATTCACATCACTTATAAAATGATCATTCACGTCACTTATAAAATGATCATTCACATCACCTAATTGATCATTCACAACACTTATTTGATTATTCACAACTCTAATTTGATCATTCACAAAAATTATTTGACTATTTACAGTTCTATAACACTTATTTGGTCACTCACAACACTTATTTGATCATTCATTTTACTTAATTGACCATTCACAGTATTTATTTGATCGTTCACAACTTAATTGATCATTCACATTACTTAATTGATCATTCGCAACACTTAGTTGATCAATCACAAGAATCATTTAACTATTTATAATTCTGCTAAACTTATTTGATCATTCACAATACTTATTTGACTATTCACAATTCTTCAACATTTATGTGATCATTCACAAACACTTATTTAATCATCCACAAGAATTATTTGACCATTCATAGTGATTATTTGATCATTCACAATAGTTATTTGATCATTCACATGAATTATTTGACTATTCACACTATTTATTTCACCATTCATGATAATTATTTGACTATTTACACTTCTTCTAAACTTATTTGATCACTCACAACACCTATTTGATCATTGACAAGAATTATTTGAATATTCACACTTCTTCTACACTTATTTGATCATTCACAACACTTATTTGACTATTTACACTTCTTCTACACTTATTTGATCATTCACAAGAATTATTTGACGATTCACAACTCTTATTTGATCAATTAAGTGTTGTGAATGATCATTTTATAAGTATTATGAATGGTCAAATAATTCATATTAGATCAAATAAGTGTTGTGAATGATCAAATAAATACTCTGAATGATCAAATAATTATTGTGAATGATCAAATAAACGTTGTGTGGATGATCAAACGAGTGTAGAATAGTGTAAATGGTCAAATAATTCTTGTGAATGATCAAATAAATATGGAGAATGATCAAATAAATATTGTGAATTATCAAATTCTTGTGAATGATAAAATAAGTGTTGTGAATGATCAAATAAATACTGTAAATGGTTAATTATCGTGAATGATCAAATAAGTGTTGTGAATGATCAAATAAGTGTAGAAGAAGTGTAAATAGTCAAATAACACTACAAGTAAAATGCCATTTAGTGACAGACACGTATAGTGAAAGATAAATAAAGTGTCACTAAATTGTATTTCTAGTGTCACATACAAATATGAGTATGTATAAAGATACCTTTTACCTACACTTGTAAAAAAGAGCCGCTAAATACGAATGAAGTGACTAGGAGGAACTTGTGTTTTATACTTTTACCCACACTTATATTAATTATATTATATGTGTAGGTAAAACTTTTAATTTTTTAATTTTTTATGTTAAAAATTAAGAGTCAAATTCTTTATGTCAACTAGGTCAAATGTCATCGGCGTCATCTGTTAAACCCCAAATTCGATCTGCTCTTCCTTGTGTCAAAATCGATCTGCTAAAAGCCTCTGTTCTCATCGTTTCTCTTCGCTGTTGTAATCCCCAAATGGTTCTCGGCTAAAACCCTAGTAAAACCCTCTTTTCTCATCGCTGCTCATCGCCGCTGGTTAGTTTTCTATGGTTGCTATGTTCTCATCACAAATACGATCTATTTATATGTCGTTGAAGTTGTGCGATGGCGACATGAATCAAAGTTAAAATTAACGCCTGTTAGTACGATCTCTTCTTATGCATCGAATTCTGGCTTCTTCAAAGGATACAATAAGCTCAAGGTCGTCTTCATCTGCTGCCTCCTCTACTTATCACATGTATCCTTCAGCTTATTGAGGTGTTATCGGTCCAATATTGTTTGCCGATAATCACTCATTACTTCACCTTCTGTTCCTGGGTAAACGGTTAGGTTTATTTGGGGGTTTTAAACTTACGTTATATGCTGATTTTGGGGTGCTTATTATTAGGGGTAAACAACCATTTCTGTGCATGTACACAACCCCCCTGGTCTTAACAATATTCTGCCTCTGCTTATTAGACTACTCACTATTGTTTTGATGCATGATAAAAGTCATAATAATTGATTTTAATTGCTTAGTTTGATATTCTGACTATTTGTTCAAAATAATGAAGCAACTTGTCTAGATAAAATCATAAAATGGATATGGACATGCATTTTCAAAGTAATTATTGCGATTGTAAGAATTAGATTTAGACAAGTCACAAGTAGTTGCTTAAAAGTAGGGAAAGTTAACAAATTTTGTCTTTGTTTCAATAATTAGTTTTTCTTACCACAATCCTAACATGATTACTAATACTTAATTATCTGACATAAAATGATCACAAAATAAAACCATATATAATCAGTTTACCAAAACAATCAAAACTGTTTATTGAGACCAAAACAATCAAAACTGTTTATTGAGACCAAAAAATCGCAATACTACCAACTTACGATAGCTTTAGTGAGCTAATTATCTCATTGTAGCACAACTAAACAACCTGGGTAAAAGGTTAGATTTATGCAGTTTGCGTTCGAACATAAAACGACTTATTATTGCACGAAATATGATTGTCTTAGGGGTTCAATATTGCTTATTATTGTTCACCAGTCATTACAACCAACTGAAACCACACCAATCTAAATGGCTTTTGCTAGATAAGCCTAATTCCTGTACCGAACATGAAGTAGGAAGCCCAAAACAGCATAAAACGGGAACTAATTTATAGAAAGAAAGAGGCAGCAGCTGAAGCTTGCATCCTATATATATATATATATATATATATATATATATATATATATATATATATATATATATATATATACCTACATTGTTAATTGATCCATAGAACTCTTTCCACAATACATCTCCTACATCATTAGGTTAACATTTTACTTTTAATTGTTAGTTGGAAGTTCCACGGATAAGTCTTGGATGTATGTTGAACAAAGAGTGTGCGCCCAATATGTAAATGGGGTGGAGTTCTTTCTAAACCTTTCTTTTGAGAGATCAAATCATCATGGAACGATTTTATGCCCATGTAAAAATTGTTTGAGCTTGTCTTATCGTCCAAGAGAAGAAGTGTATAATCACCTTATAACTCTGGGATTCCAAAAAGGATACACAAATTGGATATATCATGGAGAACTTCGTGAGGGGTCATCTTCAAGTACAAGGCCAAATGAGGATGACGTTTTTTCAACATGACATGCATGGGCTGTTGCATGACCTTTTCTGCCGATGGAAATGAAGGAAATGAAGATATTGGTGGAAGTCAATGGCCATCAGATGAGGATAATTTTAATAATGAGCCCATGTTTGGAAACAATAAAAAAAACATTTGATGATTTGCTTAAGGACGTTGAACAGAAAGGGTACCCGGATGCCAAGTATAACAAGTTAGCGTGTCTGGTACATCTGTATCATATAAAGTGCCTTAATGGTTGGTCTAACAAATCATTTTCCATGTTGCTTGAGTTCCTACATGACTTGTTACCCAAAGAGAATTTGTTGCCAAAAACAACTGAACAAGTTAAAAAGATCTTATCAAATTTAGGACTTGGGTATGAAAAAATCCATGCATGTCCTAATGGTTGCATGTTTTTTTGGGAGGGTAATGAGAAAGAACAAGTATGTTCTACATGCACCTAGATGGAAATTGGCTACATCTAATGTAGATGAGTATGTGGATCCACAAATGAAGAAGGCAACAAACATTTTACGATGGTTTCCTTTGAAACCTAGACTTCAAAGATTGTTCATGTCTTCAAAGACAGCTAGCCTCATGGCTTGGCATCATTTAGAACAAAAGAAAGATGGAAAACTATGACATCCAGCTGACGCCTTAGGATGGAAGGACTTTAATGAGAAGTATCCTGAATTTGCAAGAGACCCTCGAAATGTTCGCTTGGCTCTAGCAAGTGATGGCTTCAATCCATTTAGGACAATGAACGTGAGCTATAGCATTTGGCCCGTTTTTGTCATTCCATATAACTTGCCTCCATGGTATGTTATGAAGCAATCTAACTTCATTTTGTCATTGGTTATTCCGGTCCTAAGGGTCCTGGGAATAAGATTGATGTGTACATGCAACCTCTCATAAAAGAATTGAAGGTGTCCCGGGACGACCACTAAGGCAACACGTTGGTTCACATTTGTCATCTCATAAAAGAAAGAGAGTTTCCCAATATGAGATTGATGAACATTCACTCAAACAAGCACATCGTTATTTGTTGTTTAATGTTGAATCAATCAACTCATTCCGAGAGTAAGATAGTTTTGGTTTTAATCATTTATGTATTATACTTATTAAGGGAACTATCTTACATCAAATCATTTCATATTTAAAGGGAACATAAAAGTCTCATCAAGGGGCAAAGCCGTTCACGTCGCCTATCTATGTTTAAGCTTGAAAAGATTCATTACGAGAAATTTAGTGAATGGTTTCAAAAACGTGTAAGTTTAACTTTTATATATGCTCCACCACATAAATTAAGCTTTGCTTTAGACCTGAGATTCTTTTTTATAGGTTGCACGTTTAGAAGAGCAAATGGATCCAAGAGTGACACAAGAAATTAAGTGGCTTGCTCGTGGTCCAAATAATTTTGTGAGACAATATTCTGGTTACCTTGTTAAAGGTTATCGTTTTTGTTAGTATATGGTGTGTAAAGATGACATTACTACTAATCATGGCTGATTTCATAAAACACTTGAGGGTCACACCGATGAGCACAACTGAGCAGATGCAATTAAACTATTGAATAAATGATATTGGATATTATTTATGACACGAAATGATTATTGAGATTAAATTAATGTGTGATTAATTATATCTCAAAGTACGGGGACTATAAGTGCAATATTAGATATTCTAGTGATTTAATTGTCATTGGATGATAATTAAATAATAATTATCTAGTCTTTTATTTATTATTAGATATTAAATAAAAGATGTATTTATTTGAATCGGTATTATCATCTAATTATTGGATAATTGGATGGATAATTATGAACAAATAAATAGAGATAATTATAAATAATTATCTATTCGTTTATATATTATTAGATAATATATAAAAGATAAACATTATTTAATAGATATATAATTATAGAGATAATTATATAAGGTTTAAATAATAAAGATAATTATTAAGATATTTATATATATTATATTTATATATTAAAGTTTTAATTAATATATATAATATATATATATATATATATACATACGGCCAACACACACACATATATATATATATATATATATATATATATATATATATATATATGGAGAATATCAAACCAAACTAGTGAGGGTGGATGACGGTGCGCACACACACAAGGTGTGTGTGTGGTGTGCTACGGCCGTACGAACCGAACACGAAATTGAATGTTTGGTTTTCCCGTTATTCGTGTGTTTGATTGCATACCTGGCGCTGCTCGATCGTGTCATCACCGGTGGATACCGAGAGCGTCTCATTCGTGTATTCTTGTCATAGAATACAAAGGTACGGATTTTCATGCTTTCATATTTACTTATCTTATGTTTTACTTGATGATCCGTGTACGGAATTCGTGATTTTAAAAGCTCCGCTGTGCGTTAAAAAGATTTATGTTTATGTTTTTATGAAAAACCGATACGAATTCCCAATAGTGGTATCAGAGCCATCTCAAGTAACATAATGATAGTATTATTCGAGTATTTATGTCCAACGATCTTAAAGTTTCGATTTTTAGTAATTAAAATTGTCTAAACGGTCGAAATCAATAATTAAAATGTTTAAGGTTTTGATTTGACCTGGAGAAAATCAACCAAAGGTTTTGGAAACCGTATGATGATTATCGGCCAACCTTGGAGTTCCTCGGAACTCGGGATTTTGAAACCTTAGTTCGTTTTATTTAGTTGATGTTTGATTGTTTAAAAGTGTTAATTGATTAAAAGTCGGAAAATTAAACGTTTCGGTTCGCGAAATCAAACCTAGAGATTTCGGCCATGGGTTGAGACCCATGACCTCTCGGTTGTGATGTGGTAACCGAGGTGATGGATTATTTGTTTCGTCGTGTCGTTTAATTCACGGTTAAACTCGAACGATTAAATTAAATGCGTTAAAATCGAATTAATAAATCAAAAGTGTTTGGTTATTAATATTTAAACATTTGTGACAAAATATATATAAATATATTTTCGACTTTATAAAATTAAAGTGGAGACTTTATCAGTTTTTTTTATAAAATTCGCAAATCGGTTTAAATATTATTCGATTCGATAATTAAACGATTAATTGGAATATGGAAATCGAAGTAATCAAAGTGAGTTGATTAATGACTTCGATTAATTTCAGCCGTCAAAGGGTTTAATACCCTACTTGTTTTCGGTTCATATGGGTTATTGAACCCGAGTATGAGTCGGTTAACTAAGTTGGTTCGTTTCCGTTTTCCGGTAATTCGTCGTTTAAATTAAATCGGTTTTAATTAAAAAGTAAGTTTTAATGTTGAAATTAAAATTAATGGTAATTTTAACTTATAAACTAGATTTAATTTATGCATTTAATATTTAGTTCCATAAAATGCATTATTAAATTAAAGAGAGTTTAATTTAAGGATTCTATTTTCAAATTGATGAAATCGTGACTTTGAGTTTCATGCTCGGTCATGGTTTAATGTTTTTGAGATTTGATCTCGACATTAACGTTTTTGGTAGAATTCGTTTAAAACCATAAAGAAAAGTTTTTGGTGTTATTTAAAGATGGTCAATTTTCTTTAAAAAATTTTAAAAGACATGTTTTATTGGTATAATTGTTTATTTAGAAAATTGACATTTTAAGTAAAGTTTATTTTTTTGAAAAGCGTTTCAATTAAATAGTAGTTAATTGATAATTATTTAAAGGAAGTTTAAATTATTTATCAATATTATTTGAAAATGATAACTATATTTATTAAAGGTTGTTTAATAAAAAGTTTCTTAAAATAGTAAGTTTAAGTTTCAAAGGTGTTTGAATTGTAAATTGAATATTTTAAGAAAAGTGTAGTTTTGAATCCAAAGATAATGCAAAGATGGAATTAAATTTGAAATTTTTCGGGAAAAAGTTTCTAATTATGGAAAGTGTTCCTGAATTTCGAGTTTACGAACCGTGTTTAATTTAAGAACGATATTGGACATATATACTTCAATTAATGGTGGATTAATTGGTTTTGTAATTATTTTCATGTCAAGATGAAAATGAATTCTAGATTATTTACAAGCTTTACTGCTTTAGTTATGTTTGTGACATAGCCGAGCCTTGAGACCCCTTTTTGCTTAGATGGTTGTTTATTTAATCGTGATGTTTGCTATTTTTATTATTGGTTATATTTTTGGGAAGGCCTGCGTGCCATTGGAATCCCGGGTATTATGATGTAATCTGTAATAGGTTAGAAAATAGGCAAATGTATTTAGATTAAAATTATGTAAAAAAAAAAATCTTGGCGAAGATGTCCATCAAGAAGAAGGTCATCCATCAAGGACGCTCGGAGACATCATTGGATGCTGAGGCTAGTGGGAGTTGAAAGAGTTCAACCTTCTTGCCTTGTGTGTTGATTTTGTCCCTTAGGTTTTGACCTAATTGGTTTGTCCGTATGGCTCTCGGAAACCAATTTAGTTTCGGCAAGGCTATGTCACCATGTGATTGTATGTTTTATTTCTTTATGCTTTATTTATATCTGCGTGGTTGTGGTGACAAAGTAGATAAATAAAAGAAATCAAAACTACAATCATTTTTGATGAAAAATTAAAGTATTTAAAAGGAAGTTTAAATTGGAAATTTTAATTATTTTGTCAGGTGTTAGATATGACATTTTTATGAAATTAGTTTTTCAAATAAAGGATATTTATTTTAAAATGTCATATGATCAAAGAGTTGAAATTCTTAAAACTGGTACATTAACTGGATTGCTTACCAGAATAGGTGGTGTGTAGGACAGTCTTGCTCGGGCTGTGGAATTTCCGAAAGGTTTAGAACCGAAAGGATCCTGCCCGCAGACTAACCTGACTGGCCACTAGTTCTTGGTAAGAGACTGGTTATAAACCCAAATTAAAAATCTGAGACAGCACACCGTCCATATAGTGGCACTCACGGTGACCGGTCGTCGTAAGTAGGTTCAGCCTTCGTTGGGTGCTTACGCCGCAAACTCGGAGAGCTGTGAGGTAAGCACTGCGGATCCTAAGTGAGACTTGGGCCAGTGACTTGCATTTGTCATATGGTGTGTGTCAGTGGTGGTTCCTCAGTAAGACTGTTGCCCAAGGTGTGGATGAGATTAAACATGATCAATTTAAGAAATTGAAAATCTCATAAGATCTAAGAGTTGCAAAGGGGTTGTAATTGGTAATAAGTTGCCTGCCTGAGTAGCTTATTCATGTAGGTTCAGCCTCCGTTGGGTGCATGAATAAGTAAAATGGTTCTTAGGATTAATAAATCATTTTCTAAATTTTGGGTTATTGATTTATTAATGGTTAATCAAATACTGATTTTTGAAAAATTGTTTAAGATGGTTGAAAAAGGCAGAGGTAGAAGCGATTTAAATAATAACAATGACAATAACAATGACAATAACTAGTGAGGGTGGATGACGGTGCGGTGTGTGTGTGTGTGGCGTGCTACGGCCGTACGAACCAAACACGAAATTGAATGTTTGGTTTTCCCGTTATTCGTGTGTTTGATTGCATACCTGGCGCTGCTCGATCGTGTCATCATCGGTGGATACCGCGAGCGTCTCATTCGTGTATTCTTGTCATTGAATACAAATGTACGGATTTTAATGCTTTCATATGTACTTATATATATATATATATATATATATATATATATATATATATATATATATATATATATATATATATATATATATATATAGAGAATATACAAAACAAACTAGTGAGGTATATATATATATATATATATATATATATATATATATATATATATATATATATATATATATATATATATATATATATATATATATATATATATATATATATATATATATATGGAGAATATCAAACCAAACTAGTGAGGGTGGATGACGGTGCGGTGTGTGTGTGTGTGGCGTGCTACGGCCGTACGAACCAAACACGAAATTGAATGTTTGGTTTTCCCGTTATTCGTGTGTTTGATTGCATACCTGGCGCTGCTCGATCGTGTCATCACCGGTGGATACCGCGAGCGTCTCATTCGTGTATTCTTGTCATTGAATACAAATGTACGGATTTTAATGCTTTCATATTTACTTATCTTATGTTTTACTTGATGATCCGTGTACGGAATTCGTGATTTTAAAAGCTTCCGCTGTGCGTTAAAAAGATTAATGTTTATGTTTTTATGAAAAACCAATACGAATTCCCAATAGTTTTCACACTCAAAATCATGAAAGTTTGTTGAAGACACAGAATAGCGGAGTTGTGGTAACTGTTATGGACTCAAGTTTTGATCAAGGATTGGTGAACTACTATGGATAATTGAAGGACGTTATTGAATTAAACTATTCTGGTAAAATACGAGTAAATCTATTCAAATGTAATTGGGTTGACATCAATCGAGGCTATAAGTGAGACAAATTTGGCCTTACACTTGTGAACTGGTCATATGTGACACATACGGGTGCTAACTTTCTTGATGACCCTTTTGTTTTCGCATCACAAGTTGACAAGGTTTTCTATGCTCAAGATCCGAAGTCCGAAGGGTGGTTTGTCGTAAGACATGTAAAAGTTAGGGATGCTTTTAACATGGGCAAAATACTCTGTATTCAATTCCACACACATTTGATGTACCAAACTTTGATAGGAATGGTGTCGAGAGTGATGATGAAACATCTGTTACACCCGCTATAGAAGTGGAAGAAGTGGAAGACGATGAAGATTAAACCTACGTTAATAACTCATATATGATGATTACTATATACAAAAAATTAAAATGCTCTGTTTCCATATAACTTTATTTTCTGATATTATTTTATGTGTCTAGTTCTAATTTTTTTTTATAGATAAATGCCTAAAAGATTGCATATTGTTACCATCAATGAAGCGGATCAAGAAGAATCACAACAAAATAGTGAGTTCAGAGAATCTTCCAGAACAAACCAATCTGCTAGTCAATCAGTTGAACAAGGTAATTTGAATTTTTGATATATTTACACTAGTGAACTACTTCAAATTTGGATATATGATGCTTAAATCTAACATTAACTGGCCATAGCTGTGCAGTATAGTGTTTAGTTATATATATGTGACCTTGACATGTAAATTTTGATTGATTTTCATGAATTATATATATGTTTAACTATGGGCTACTGTCACATGTATGCATTAAATGGGTAACAAAGCAGTAGCAGTACAAAAAGCTCTAGTCTCGGATACTGCTATCCATGACGATACTTATTCTATATTTTTGTTTTCTCGAGGTGAGAAAACTCTCTTGAGTTCTAACTTGAGCTACTGTCACATGTATGCATTAAATTTGTAGCAATTCTTGCACTTAGAATCTGGTTCTTGTGGGGAATTAGATTCTTTATGAATATAGAAGATTGTGGTTTTATTCTTTGCCAAATAGCAAATATACTAATGAGGATGCGACAACATATTAGGATTGATTACTCGGAATGGAGGTTGGTTCCTCAAGATAAAAAAGATGATCTATGGAGCATCGTAAAGGTAAATTGTGTTAGACTTGTCAATGCAAATTGTGTTAGACTTATAAATTGTTAGTATGTGTAATGTATATATTATTAATTGTTAAAATTCGTTTGTAGGAAAAATTTCATTTTATCCCAGCTGAAAGGGAAGAGATAAAGAAATGGGTAATGTGTGACATGGCAAGTAAGTGGAAAGCTTGGAAATATGAACTTAAAAAGAGTTCATATGATCCAAGTTTAACCATTGATGAAATTGTCGCATCACAAACGGATGATAGAGTGAATAAAGATCAATTCAAAGCACTTGTGACTAGTTGGTTCGCTAAAAGAAAGCAGGGTTGTCCTCTTGCTACTGGTGACTAGTTGGTTCACTCAAAGAAAATGTTGTTAGTTGATGATATAGTTTTAGTCTAAACTTTATAATAATCACCAGTGGATTTGATAAGAATAATTATTTCTAATTTCTTAGAAGTCATGGTGAATGTCAAATTGGGTTATGTTTGTTACATGATGGTGATTTTGTAATTATTTTGTAGGTGGAAAAGAAGCAAAATCGTCTATGCTCAAAAGACCCTCATGTTAAAGGGACCAAGTCATTTGCTCGTTTGACCAACGAAGAGGTCATGTGTTATTTTTGTATATGTATCTTTTGGAAGAAAAATATAATGTCTATTATGTTATTATGAATTTACTAAAAGTATAATTCTTATAACAGACAAAAAAAATGACGGTGTTCGACCTTCAAGGGGAGCTATATATTGTTTAAGTAGTACGCGTAAAGACGGGAGCATAATAAATGCAGAAGCCGTTGAAGTTGTGGTATGAGATTAGATGTAGTTGGTTTATTTAACTTCTCATTGTATTAGTTTTACATATATAATGGTTGATAAACATTCTTATGACCTATAGGATAAACTAAAGAGTGTTGAGGATTCTTCTAGCAGTAGTACGCCAGGGGATTGGACAAATGATGATTTGTCAAAAGTAAAAGGACCTGAAAACAAAGGCAGAATTCATTGCGTAGGAAGAAAGATTTCTATTACAAAGGACAAACGATCTCAATGTTTGCAGGAAGCTAGAATAGATGAACTTCAAGAAGGTCTGTTAAGCCTTGCCGCAATTATTAAGTAACGAATGCTTGATGTTACTTTGCCTGCTGTCATTGCTGGTCTTAGCATGCAGGTAATTGTAGGTTTTCTTTTCATGTAATATTTGATTGCTAGATTTTCGTTATAGTTTAACTAAAATGTTTCAAGTTATATTAGGCTGATGATGCATCTAGTGTTCGTAATCGTGCTTCTCATGGAATTCCAAGGTCTACTAGGGCAAGTCGGTGTCCATGATCTAGGTAATCGTGTTTTTTTTTCTTTTTAAATTTAATGTTTATACATCTTTTGAAAATAGTTTTTTTTAATGCTATAATTTTTTTTACAGAAAATAGTTGATGCACTTCGTAATGAAGAATTGAAGATGGATTGGAGAATGAAAAATTAAAGATAGAGTCTAATATTCAGATCAAGATAGAGTGGCATATTGAAATTTCAGATTGTTTATATTGACATATTAAAGTTTCAGATTTTACTTGTAATGGCATAAACTTTAGTTACCATTGAATGCCATACAAATGAATGAGTATTATGAACTTTTTAACATCTATTAAAATATTTTTTTGTTTGAAATAACAGTGTTATCTTTTATTCTAATTATGAGAATTTAATTGTCATGTAATTAGAAAAATAGAAATGAAATACAAAAATATATTACAAAAATATGAATTGTAAAAATATTTATATTTAGTGACACATATATGTGTCACTAAACAGTAACTAGAAACCCATCAAGCTCGAAATCAATAAATTAAGGTTAATAGTGACTGAAATTAAAAGTGTCACAAAATCATTTATATAGCTACACTTATATGGCTGTCACAAAAGGATGTGGTCTATACCCACACTTATTTTTAATCATTATAGGGTTATAGCCACTGCACTTTTACCCACACTCTTTTTATGTGTAGGTGAAAGTGATGAACCCCGATAGTGACACTTAATTAAGTTTTAGTGACAGTTGCAGTCTGTCACTAAAAGTCACTTTCCTTGTAGTGTAATTATTGTGAATGATGAAATAATTACTGTGAATTATATGGAGTGCCAAACAATATCAGAAGCAACTAGAACATGTCATTCAATGTAACCGTATATTACATGAACACAACAATTAATATCTATTACCCACCGCGGTTTTTAATTAGCAAGGTTGCCCTGGAAGTATCCACAGGGTCTTACACAACCCAAAACTTTGTATTTCTTTTGTCAGGATCAAAATCACCACCTAAGATTAACTGGTTTGAATCAATCAGAGTATAAAACCAATAACCTTGTATTGAATCAAAGTCCAATTAAGAGTTTTGCGGAATAACACTTAACTGTTTTAAGAAAAGCTTTCAAAACAAATAACACATAAATATAAAAAATCAAATCTTTTGTATTGCCAAACTCACTGATTACAATCACCTCTAATTTGTTTGAATAGACGAAGAACACAGACTGTTCTTAGGGTTTTACAACCTTAGAGGCTTATGAAAACTTAATCAGAAAGCAATTACAACTGAATCAAAACATGTACGTGCAGGCATACAATAGAAAAACCTATTCTATCTATATATAAAGCCTTCTGATTTGTTTCCTTGAGGAACTCTGATTTCTTCTGGTAGTAGATATGCTTGAATCTTCAAATATAAATCTTTTCCTGAATTTCAACACTTTCCGTTTGTTAAACTGTTGAGCAGCTTGAGCTTTATCTGATGAGCAGCTTGAACTTGAGCAGCTTGAACTTTTGAGCAGCTTGAACTTTTGCACTGGCAGCTTGAACTTTTGAACTAGCAGCTCGAACTTACTCAACTAACAGCTTGAACTTTGTATTTACACTGAAAATCTACTAACAGTTTGAGAAATCTAACTAACAGCTTGACATACTTAGAATATTTCCCAACAATCTCCCCATAACTTAAATTATTTATACAAGACTTTAAGTTTTTGTTCAAATAAGGAAATAAAACAAAGTAAAACTGTTATCTACAAACTAAGGCATCCAAAAACATACAGTTGTGAAAGTTTCTTCTTTATTGCCTTTATGAAATCTCTTTTCATCTCTTCTTTATCACAGTAAATCTTTACAGAGCTTATTTGGAGTAACCATGCTTTTGGTTGATCAAAGAACTCAAAATTGAAGAACATGCTGGATCCGTTTGCAAATTTGAGTCTATTTTGATTTCACATATAGATCAACTTGTACAATCTTCATATCCTTGGCAGCTTCTATATCTCTTCTGATAGATTTTGGGTCAAAAATGCTTTTGAGATCTTTTACACTTTGCTTAACCCAAACAAGTGGAGACCTAGACTGACTAACAGCTCCAATACGATGCATTTGTGTCAGCTCATCTCTGGACATCCTCTGTACTAGGTGAACTATGCTCTTGTATTCTTCCTCATGACCAGCTTCTGTTTTGACTACAAAGTGATATCTTAAATCAATGTCATCCATTGACTTAGCATACCAAAAGGTAATTGGAGGCTTGGAGAAGTCATGCTGATCGAGGGTCTTTTCAATTTCCATTACCTTTTGCAACTGATGTTCAAACAACACTCTTTTCACCTGATCAAGCTTTGCTTGTTGAATAGCTTCAGATTGAGGATCATTAGCAACAGTTTGAACAGGAGGAGGAGGATTACTGACACCAGCTTGAACTGGTTCTTGTTGGCTTTGGACTTGTTGGGAGACTTTGGCCGCCATTTGTTTTTCCATTTCTTTGTCATGTAAGTCTTGCAGCTTTTCTGTTGGCCATAACTAAGCCATTATATTTGGAATTCCAGCGGAGGCAGAGAAGTTTATCAAAAATTTTCTGTGTTCTGCCTTTGAATGCCCTGTTGGCATTTTCCTTTTGTTCTGATTCTGCTTGACCACAACCCTCTTAGATAATCACCTAAGGTTTCATCATCTTTCATTTGAGCATGGGTTTGCTGGTCTAAGAGATCATCCTGTTCCTCTGCGAACTTTCTTGCAAATTCAGCATCATGAGCAACCTGGGCTTCTTTAGAAGAAAATTTAAGCTTTGGAGATTCAACAAGAATGCCTTTGCCCTTATCTTTGGAAGCTGCTGCTGTGGATTAGACTATACTGACAGGAGCCTGAGTTCCTTCTATGATAACAACTCCAGTTGTTCTGATATGGGCAGCTTGAGTTTCTAGACTAACGGCTTGAGTGGATGTTGGAGCTGTTAGCCTAGAATCTGGGACTGTTGGAGCAGAGGTTGAAGCTGTTTGGACTGAAGTAGGGATCTCCTGATTCTCCCCCTTTTGGGATGCATTGGTTTGGACAGGAGGACCTACAACCTTTGCAGTTAGGGTTCGAACCATCTTCTCAAGTTGAATAATCTAGTTTCCACATAGGGTGAACCCTTGATGAAAATAATCCATTATTTGATGTTGAGCTGCTATAATTTGTTGCATTGCTGTGATTTGTGCCCCCTGTGTAGCAATAAGGGACTTGTAATGTTCCAATATGGCTACAACAGGTTTCAGCTGAGGATCTGTCAATCTCATGAGTTGCAGACTAGCCTCAAGATCATCAAATGATGGTGGTATTTGAGATCTATCACTGGCATGAATTCCAGAAGTAGAGACATCTGGGCCCCTTTGTTCTTGGTACTAGGGACTTCTAGAAGGTGCCTGCACACCCTCTGTTGCCATGGGAGTGGTCTTAGTGATGTTGACACTGTCCTGTGCCTCTTGTGCAGAGACATCAGTAGTGTCAGCCACAAACCCCATATGGACATCCTCTGATGGGATGGCCACCTCCAAATTGAGGATGGGAGTGTCCTCAGTGGGTTCTCTTTGTATATTCTGTGTAGAAGTGTCCTCCTGCACAAGGATATATGGCTCTGGTGTTAGGGCTGAGGAGGAAGGAGCTCCTAAGACCCTTTGTCTTTTGTAGTGTATGAGTGTGGGGAGCGGGGATGTAGGTGTGATAGAAGGAGTAGAAGGAATATTTGTATCAGGAGGAGTGGGTTGGGGTCCTGGGGGTGAAGCAGTGATGGATGGCTGAGCCTGCTCAGGACCCTCTCGTTTGTTTGTTGGATTGATGCCCATCATTGCAGAAGGCAATGGGACATCTACATTCAGAAAATTGGCACTAGGTTTTAAAAGTCTTTTTATTGATGATAAAGAGTGCCTATGAGAAACATGTATCCTTTTATGTATATTAAAATTGTTGCAAGATCTTGCAATTATTTCAGCCAAAAATCATGGATATATCAAAAATTTCCCATTCTTTAGGGCATGATGCCTCAACATCCCCTGAAAAATCATGTTAGAAAAATTGAACTGTTGGCCTGTTGATAAACACACTAAAGCAGTGGCAATGTTTGAGGAAAACTCAGACCAACCAGTTCTTTTGGGACTTATACATTGTTGAATGATATGCACAGGATATTTCCACTTAGGGGCAAAATGTGCTTTAAAGAAAGTAAACGAATCAGTAGGGCCCCTATACCCTATTGCAAAAAGTCCTTCATGTAAGGCAGTAAGGGATAGATCTGTTATACCTGAGGCATCTTGAAGATGCAAATGTTGACGTATGGTCTCCTCAGTAATGGAAATAGGATTGCCATCGATTGTGGAGGCAAAAGAAGTGACTCCATTGACGATGTTGACTTTGGCAGATTTCCAGAATTGTTCTATATGAGACACATAGATGGTGGGATTTACAGTGAGGGCATGATGGATATGGGAACTTCGAAGGAAGTCCATCATGTTGTGGAATGGTTGAAGGTCAGTATGTTTGAGAGAGTAGGGGAGACAGTTATGTTCTTTGACGAACTCCATTGAAGATCAAATCGATGATTTAGGGTTTGACAGATTTGCGTGTGAATCGCTCAGAGAGAAAGAAAAGATCGTGGAAGATATTTTTGCAACTGGTAGTTACAATTGATCGAAACTGGGACCTTTAAAGGTTTGGGCATTTCGAAAATATCTAATCCCGCACACACACTTATAGGAAATTACAGATTTACCCTGTACACTTTGACAGATCAAGTGAAAACAACTAACAGTCCGAGTGAAATGAACTAGCAGCTTGAGAAAAGACTCAAGCTGCTAGTTGAAAATGAAGCATATTCTTATGAAACAGTGTCTCCCCCTTAATCAAGCATATGAAATAAATACATACTTCATAAAATAAGAGAGAATGATGAAAAACAAATTAATCCATATTCACCATACCAATATTTGATACTAGGAAGGTGAATCCTCCTACATCAAATGGTTTTGTAAATAGATCAGCTAACTGATCATCTGTATGAATTTTGGTAACTTGGATTAATTTCTTCTCATTACAATCTCTTATAAAATGAAATCTAATGTCTATATGCTTGGTTTTGGGAAATTTCACTGGATTTTGTACGATGCTTATGGCACTTGAGTTGTCAATGTAAATAGGAGTAGATAAGAAGTTCATACCATAGTCTCTCAGTTGATTCTGAATCCACATCACTTGGGAACAGCAACTGGCAGCTGCTACATATTCTGCTTCAGTAGATGAGGTGGAGACAGTTATTTGCTTTTTGCACTGCCAAGAGACCAGTCTTGCTCCTAGATATTAACATCCACCAGTTGTGGATTTTGTATCAATGTTGCAGCCTCCATAGTCACCGTTAGAGTAGGCTGTTAGTTCAAGAGGAGAGTCTTTAGGATACCATAGTCCCAACTGTGGTTGACCCTTGAGGTATTTAAAAATTCTCTTAACAGCAAACAGATGTGAGTCCTTTGGAGCATATTAAAACCTGGCACTAACACAAACAGCAAACATTGTATCAGGTCTAGAAGATGTGAGGTACATTAGTGAACCTATCAAGGATCTATATAGGTGAATGTCCACATCTACTCCATCTTTGTCTGCATTAAGCTTCTTGTGAGTGTCCATTGGAGTACTAGCAAATTTGGTATCTTTGTAACCAAACTTTTCCAGAATGTCATTAACATACTTTGATTGACTTATAAAAAGTCCTGTGGGCTTCTGCTTGACCTGCAATCCTAGAAAGAAGGTGAGTTCTCCCATTGAACTCATTTGAAACTTTTTGTGCATCAATGTCTCAAACTCTTTGCACAGACTATCATTTGTGGACCCAAAGATGATATCATCAACATAGATCTGAACAAAAAAAATCTCAGATTTGATGGACTTTGTGAACAATGTTTTGTCCAGAGTACCTCTCTTGAATCCATTTTGTAGAAGGTAAGATGACAAAGTGTCATACCATGCTCTTGGGGCTTGGTGGAGTCCATAGAGGGCTTTGTCTAATTTATAGACTCTGTCTGGATACTTATAGTCCTCAAATCCAGGGGGTTGACACACATAGACCTCTTCTTCGATTGTACCATACAGGAATGCAGATTTCACATCCATTTGGTACACTTTAAATCCTTTGAAGCTGGCGTAAGCTAGGAACAGTCTGATGACTTCTATCCTTGCTACTGGTGCGAAGACATCATCATTAATCTATTCCTTCTTCTTGAGTGTATCCTTGTGCTACCAGTCTTGCTTTGTTCTTGATTACTATTCCTCTCTCATCCTTCTTGTTTCTGAACACCCATCTTGTACCAATTGCTCTATTTCCTCTAGGTAAGTCAACTAGAGTCCATACATTCTGAATCTTGAATTGTAGTAGTTCTTCCTGCATTGCCTCAATCCAAGATGGATCTTTCAAAGCCTCAGATGCCTTCTTAGGTTCTAATTGTGATATGAAACATGCGTGTTCAAAGGCAGCTAGACTAAATTCAGGAACTGCTGATTCAATATCAGTAGACTCTTTGTGAACCATTGTCCTTGTCTGCACAGGTGTGCGTGGATCACCCATTATCTGGTCGAGAGAATGATACTTGTGAACCCGTAGTATGGGCTCTCTATCTGTCTGAAAGGATGTTCCTAGATTTGTATTATCTCCTTCAGGACCACTTGATGGTTCTGCTTCAGGAACAGCTTGACCAGAAGATGGGACTGTTTCCTTATTGGATGGAGCTGTTACCTCAGGACTTGGGATTGACACTTCATAATCTAGATTTGAATCATGTTGAGCATCCAGTACCCCTGGTGGGTCACAAGATAGAAGTGGTAGAACAATATACTCATCCCATTTATCAGAATCTTCAATAGGCTGAAACTTTGTGCCAACAACTTAAATATTTGCGTGACCAGTATGAGATTTTGTGTTGGCAGCTTCAACCCTGTTTTCATCAGTTTCTGTAGTATACTCAACAAAGCTCAAAGAATTTGTTAGTGAATGTAAATCAAACAACCAATCAGGAGCAGTGCCTTTGACATTTGCAGTGTTTTCATTAAACTCAACATTGGCACTTTCTTCAATGGTTTTAGACACACTGTTATATACCCTATAGGCTTTGCTTTGAGTAGATTATCCTACAAAGAAACCTTCTTCAGCCTTACTTTCAAACTTACCTAAGTGAGTTTTAGTGTGAAGAATAGTGCTTGAACAGCCAAAAGACTTTAGAAAAGCTACTAGGGGAACTCTATGATGGAATAACTCATATGGAGTTTTCCCTTGTCATTGAACAACTTGAACCCTATTTAGCACATAACAGGCTGTATTGACTGCCTCTACCCAAAAGGTCATTGGCAGTTTGGAATCAGCTAGCATGGTTCTAGCAGCCTCAATTAAAGTTCTGTTCTTTCTTTCAGCTACACCATTTTGTTGTGGTGTTCTTGGTGCACTATATTGCCTTGCAATACCTTTAGACTCACAGAAACTATTTAGGATATGATTTTTAAACTCAATTCCATTGTCAGATCTGATCACCTTAACTGTTAAGTTGCATTGGTTTTCTATCTTAAGGATAAATGATTTAACTAGCTCAGCAGTTTCATCTTTAGTCCTAAGAAAGTAGACCCATGTAAATCTGGTGAAATCATCAACAATGACTAAACAGTAAGCTCTTTTATTCAAACTCAAAACAGATGTTGGACCAAAGAGATCCATATGAATAAGATGAAGAGCAGATGAGATTAAATTTACTTCTTTGGCCTTATGAGAAGTTTTGTGTTGCTTGCCTTTAAGGCATGCTACACAATGATCATCACAATGAACTCCTTTTGTGGTAAACCTCTTACCAGATTCCTTTTGACTAACACATTCATAGATCTGAAGTTCATGTGACACATCCTTCTGTGCCAAAGAGCAGACTCATTAGATGATGCTCTGGATATCAAATAGCTTAAAGTATTTGATTTGAATAAAATATCTGTGTCCAAACAGTAGACATTGTCCTTTCTTGGTGTTCTAAGTAGAACAAGATTTTCAGGTATTTTAAAATCTTTTGAAAGAACAATGCACTCAGAGTCTGTGAATAGAACAATATTTTGTTTATCACAGATTTGAGACACACTTAGTAAATTGTACTTAAGCTGTTCAACATACAAGACATCATTGAAAATCATATTGCCTGCTTTAACAGTGCCCTTACCTGTTACCTTACCTCCCTTGGAATTTCCTCCAAATGCAACAAAACCTCCTTCAAAGCCTTTGAAATTAGACAAACATTCAGAATTGCCTGTCATGTGCCTAGAGCATCCACTATCCAAATTCCATCTTGTTTTATGTTGTGACCTGTGGGTGCCCTGCACAAATAAAAACTTAGTTAGTAGTGGAGTAAACCCAAACCAAGTTGGTTTTGGGTTGTCCTTGTGCATTGACATAACTAAACACTGTTTGTGACTTTTTATACTTAGCGAGATCCACTAATGGATTCTGTGAAGAATATTTAGTTATGACATGAGGTTTCCAGGTGTTCTTTCCAGCCTTTTCATTAACAGTCTCAGATGATCCAGTACCAGTTCCAGTTTTCGGCTTAGCAGTTTGAACTGAGTTTGTAGTGCTAACAGCTTTAGAGTTTGCACTACCAGTTCCAACTTTAGGCCTAGCAGTCTCAACATTTGTATCAACAGTTTGATCTGAGTTTTTGCTTTTAACACACCATATCTGTTTAAAATTTGATTTGGATTTTGCCAAAACTTGTTTTTGGTGTGTAGACTGACTTTTGTTGACTTTTAAGAACCTGTGATCAACTATCTTCTTCGGAACTGGTGCAACAGGTGGTTTGGCCTTTGAATTTTTTGTGTTTTGAACAAATGCCTGTTTTTGAACCACAGTCTGTTTTGCAACAGATGGTTTATACAAACAATGTCTGGCCAAATGATTTTTCCTGCTACAATGGAAACATCTTTTGACTGTTTTGATTGGAGAACCAGTTTTGTTAGACCATAACTGGTTCTTGTTCCTTTGATTTCCCCTCACCTGCTGTTGTTTGGAATACATTTGGACACCATGCTTTTGGCATGTGCAGATTGGAACAGTCTTACCCTTATTATTAATTGTTGAGGAAGATGCAATGTTACAGTTAAAAGGTACAGATACATGTAGAACAACATTGCATACACTCATCTTCTCTTTTCCTTTCTTACTGAGGGTAGGGGTTTCTATAGGTGCACTCATTGTTTTGGGTTCTCTCTCAACTTCTTTACACTCACAGCCTTCATTTGTAATTAGAATTGTAAGGTCTACCACTACGAGATCTATCTAGACGCGGAGCCGTCAACGAGTACGGAATCCTCGTTAACGGGTAGACGAAAACAACTCTCACACACGAAACACGAAGACTATCAGAGGCTGAACGAACGACACACGTATGATCCTACGAACTGATTCTCTCCGAAACGGCACTAACACTGATGATAAACTCGAGATCGCTTAATGCTTAATCCCTCACGAATTCTACAAAAAGTCTGATAATATCTCGAGTCTATCCCTAATTATAGAGCCTGATTCGAGTCTGTTATGGGCCAAACTCGAATCTGGCCCAAGGCCCATTCGAGTTTGTCCACAATGACACTCTCGAATCTGCCTACGCGGTCACATTCGAATCTACCAAGAGGCTCATTCGAATCTAACTAGATTCGAATCCTAGCCTTAGATAATTCGAATTTACCTTCTCACATAAACAACTAAGTGTTGAAACTTATGTTATTAACTTATGCTTGAATTAATCTTTGAACTTTATGTTTGAACTTCTTGTAATATGTTACATCAAGTTCAAACACACAATCAATAACTGACAAACATACATAAACATATATATCAAACACTAGTTAATTCTCAATACCTTGAATATTACTTAAACCAAAATGTTAGATCGCTTAGACTGCTATCGTAACACAGGGTGTACCAACAGACTCCCCTTGACGATAGCTTCTAACTATTTACATCAAGTTTAAGTACTAGAACTATATATACTACTGCCTGCATATAAACCAGCATCTATACAAACTTTTACTACCTTCTGGAACTTCCTGGCTTCAGATCTCCATGCTTCAATAAAGAAGATAGGCTGATCATGTAGCTTCTTCAGGTCGTCCTTTGATAGATTTATTAAGTGCAGTGGATCATACACTCTCAAAATCACTTTGTCCTGTGTATCCTCCATGACTGCTTCTGCTGTGTCATTATCGACGTACCACCATTTCATGTTGCTCAAAATATTCTGTGGCATCGATTTCATAGGCACCCTTTTCAAGCATTTGACTGGCTTATAAACCATTCTGGCCCAAGGCCTTCCAGTATGAGGATCTATCCTTGATCCATCCTCTACTCTTTTGCCTGATCTCGGCTTAAGTCTTTCAAACTTTCCCGAACGACCCTCTTTTCTTATTATTTTTGCCATAACTTCAGCGTACGGGTCCTCGCCGATATTAACCAGTTCTTTCCATGCTAATTCCTTTACTTCAATCTTGGGCAGTTTATTGAATGCTTTCAGTGTTCGCCTCAAGTATTGGAGGCCATCTCCTCTTTCCAAAATAAACAGCTGCAGTTCTCGGTCAAAGAACCAGCTTATAATCCCTCCTGAGAAATTTCCAGCACCGGGAATTCTCATCTTCTTTTTCATCTTCAGCTGTTCTTTCTTTTCTTCCTTCTTAAACCAAAGTTTTATCAACTCAGCTCTAGATGGCTCTTTCTCTGCCTCTTCAAGTTCTGTGTCTTCGACTGAGGCTATCTTGATGTAGTCTGTATCAATCACGTTATGATTATTGCCCACATATAGTTCCGTGATAGGTTGTGAATTTATTATCACCTCGTTGACATGATCGTCCTCGTCCTCTATCACTTCGTCGTCAGATTTCCAGTCAACAACCTCCTCAGGAATGAATTCCCCTTCCTCCAACTCTTCGACTTCATCTTCAAAGTCAAATTCCATTAGCTCTTCCTCAATATCTTTTAGCGCATCTATCATGTCGCTATCCAAAGTTCTTGAAGAACCAGCCTCTCCTCCTTCACCTTCTGCTAGACTAGGCTCCCCCTGAGATTGAGCAGTCTGAGCAGCAGAATAATCTACTGGCTCATTCTGACTTTTAGGGCTGGGATCATTGCCTTGATTGTCTTCATCATCAGCATCTCTCGGCCTTTGTACTTCCTGATCACGGCACGATGTATCCCCCTGAGCCTGTAAATTTTTCATTAACTGCTCTATTAGGGAGCACATCGCCCTTATCTCTGCGGCCTGATCTACTACAAATGATTTGAGCTCTGTGTTCTCTTCCTGGACTTTCTCCACAATCTTTTTCAAATCGGCATTCTCCTTATCGAGATTTGCATTATGCACCTGAATTTCACCAATTGCCTTGGTTATGCTTAATATATGGACATTTTGGAAGTCAACACGAGCTTTAAGCTGTAGAAATCGTTGATTGTCGGCATCTGATGATGAGGTTGATGGAATTGACTGTATCGGAGTTGGGCGGATTGGTGATGGAATATATGGTTCAGGTTGAGGTGGTGGTGGTGGAAAGGTGGTTTGAGGTTCTTGAGATTGAGGGATTTGAGATTGTTGAATTTCTGGTTGGTCTGCTGATGCTGAAGAAGACCCTTGCATGAATCAATGATGCTTGGCCCGTTGCCTCGTCACTAAAGGAGCAATCTCTTCTTCTTCAAAATCTGATTCATCAGACTCCCTTATTACTCTCCTCCTCGAAGCTTCTTCATTAACTACCAACCTTGATCCATATGTTCCTATTTGAACAGTTGGTTCAGTCGATACTGACTCAGGAGCTTCAACCTCTAACTCCTCCATCTCTTCCGATTCGGTTGCAGATGATGACAAAACTTTATCAGCCTGCTCTGGCTCATATTCTTCAACATCTCTCAACACATCTTCTTCTCCCTCTGGAGGCTCAAGTAATTCACCCACTAACGCGGCAGCTACATCTTCATTAGCATGAGGACCTGCCTCCCAGATTTCATTAAGAGTTTGGCATAATTGTTCAGCATCGCTTGGAACATTTGAAGGCCCGACTTCCTACACCTCTGGTTGCTGACTCGTAGAAGGCCTGGTCGCCTGAGTTTGACTCGCAGATGATCTTTGTCTTCGCCTTTGAGCACGCGGTGGCTGTGGTTGTTGTTGTTGTTGTGGCTGTGGTTGTCTTGGTTGAAATTCAATTTCCCCTGCCCAGTTGGCAACATCTGGGGCTTCAAAATTCCTATCCAAGATTGCTCCAGATAACGGACGCTCAACTGGAACAGCCAACCTTCCTCTGTGTGAGGAACAATCAGCGAAGATCCTCTTATCCATTACAGCAATGCTTTGAATGTCATTCGACTGAGGCAGATTTGGCAAGGAATGCCTGATCAGCATCATGATGAACCGTGGATACAGCAAGAATTGTTGATTTTCTGGAGCGGTGATCTGGTGAACAAATTCCGAGAAAAACATTTCCGAGAAACTGTATGGTCGATTATACACTATCACGACAATCCCAGACTGGATCTTGGCAACCATATAGTCAAACCCGGCTTTCTTTGGTGCAAAGCATACCATAAAGACATGAGCAAGAAATCTCCATTGGCCGATTAACCCGCTCTTCATATAGGACACCTTCGTCACGTCTAGACTATATCCCATTGTCTGAAAGGCCGCTTGCCTAATATTCAGAGGAAACTCGATCGGTCCAGATTCTTCTTCTTGAGAGCCCAGCTGCAACACTTGACGCAGCATATCCGTCGAAAATACTAGCGGTTGTCCAGCTATGCGAGTTCGTAGCACTGTCGGGGTGACCGAGCAGTCTACCTGAAGATGATCATAAAATTGACGAATATAAGGTAAAACGAGCTGAACATTATGAGACAACGCAAAACCAATCCTAGATTCTACTAGAAAATCCAGCATTTGTCTGAATCCCTGCGCCTCAGGGAGATGATGATCAGGATGAAGGACCATATTGTGCTTCGGCACAAAAGCTCGTACAGCCATTTCTGCACAATAAACAAACTATTAGATTCATTAAAAATCAATAAACTTGTTTAAATTCAAATCTGTTTTATTTTGAACTTGTTTAAGTACAAAATCTAACACAATTAAATTTCTACAAGTTTAATAAAATTTAAATCAAATAATGCAAATAAAAGACAGATTCGAATGTAACAGATTCGAATAAGTCCCTTTTCGAGTTTGATGACAGATTCGAATGTCCTGGTCTTCTCGAGTCTAATGACAGATTCGAGAAACCTCAGGAACAGATTCGAACCGCCGACTTTACTCAAACACCAAATCTCTTGATTTAAACCTTTTTGGACTTAGAAAATTCATTCATTAGTCCTACTAGTTACTAGTCACAGATATGTGCCTTTAATTTGACTATTTATTGGTCCAAACTTGGTAATTTTGTAAAAACCCGATTTCGACCTTTAAACCTTCAAAAATCGATGATTGTGCCTAAAATGGTGTATAAGACTACATGAAACTTGTACAATCAAGTTGATTATACCTAGATACAACAGTAGAATCGAACTCCTTAGCAATAATCTCGACAAATTGTCGTTTATGAGAGAAACGATAGATTCGAGCACAGATTCGAAATCGCCTGATTAGATTCGAGAATATAGATTCGAAAACAGTAAGTATTTAATGACTTCACTGTTGACCTATATATACTACCAACCTTCGAATCTAAGGCCAGACTCGAATCTACTAACAGATTCGAAGCTTTCCCAATTCGAGTCTATCCTAAACTCGAAAACACCAAACACTTATAAAAATTTTGAAATAACTTCAACTTTTTCAACCTTTTTCTACGGTATTGTGTAACAAGATAAACTATGCCAAATCTTTTACCCTAAGCACAAGATATTTCACGCAATGTTTATTTTATCCAACTTTGAATGCACCCTCAGTAATTTTTTGACCTTTTACCTAAGTAAAAATTAAAGTAAAATAAAATAAAATAAAATAAACTAAGGTAAAATAAAATAAAATAAAAATAAAATTTTGACCAAAAATTTAATCTAGACTTAAGCTATACTTATAAAACTTACAACCTAAGCTAAATACTAAACAAAATCTTTTTGACGAGTATAGTCTAAGAAAGGTTCAATCAGATAGCGATCTCTGATACTTACTTTTAGTACTTAAACTTTCACACTTAGGAATTTTTGATTCCTTTGATTGTTTGTCGTGACATACCTATTTAGCCGATTGTTGGTATTTTACCCCTTTAAACATGCTACATTTCGGAATATCCCTTGGCATTTTATTTATCATGAAATTATCTTACGTGACTCAGACATAGACATACTTTTATGATCAAGGCACACAGACAAGGATTCTAACTTGTTGGTATTTGCAAACTTTCTTTAAAAGACAAACATCGGACACAGGTCTGTATTTTCATACAACAAAGTGTCTTAGATTGACTTAAGGTTTATTTTTAAAGTTAGCAAGACAGCGGTGACAGGTCTGTACTGACGTACAACAGAGCGACATATCTGCTAACCCGAATCTAAACAGAGGCAACAGGTCTGTACTTACGTACAACAAAGTTACATGTTTTCGACTCTCAATTTTGTATGATTTTTCTATTATTTCCATTTTAAGATGTATTTGATGTTGCCATACATCCCCAGAAAGTTTGCATACCTCATTTAGACCCAAAGTTTGTATTTGTTGTACATAAAAATTAAGACCGATTGGTCGTACATCCAAGTTAGTGACACGCTTGACTTTTTCTAGAATATTTTATTAGCCTTGAGATTCCCTATATGTATTATGCCTACCAACACATCAAACTAAATAAAGTATAACACTTAGAATTTAGTTGCATTATGTGTGAAAGCCTAAACACTTAGAGTTTGTAACGACTGTGCTAATTTTTGTCACTTTGAACCTATATATCTAAGACTTAACTCTTTTTCTGATATTCTCCTTTTTTTTTGTATTTTAATGATTTTCTCTCTTTTTTTCTTTTGTTTTTCATAAGAAATAGCTATAAAATAAGATAACCTACTAACTTACTAAAAATAGAAACTTACTAAAAATAGAAACTTACTAAAAATAGAAACTTTCCTATTAGCAGACTACTGTAAAGAAAGAAATACTACGACTACAAAAGGAAATAAACTACTACTACTAAGGTCAAATTACTCTGGGTTGCGCATTCCATTCAGTTGGATTAAATACTCAAACCGTGACTTATCAAATGCTTTGGTAAATAAATCTGCATTATTATCTTCTGTTACCACTTTTACCAATTTGATTAAGTTCTTTTCAGCACAATCACGAATAAAATGATGTCTAATGTCTATGTGCTTTGTTTTGTTGTGTTTAACTGGATTATTCGTTATAGCAATTGTAGATTGATTGTCTATCCTAATTGGAGTTTGAGTGTAAGCCAAACCGTAATCACGCAATTGTTGTTGTATCCACAGAACCTGTGAGCAGCAACATACTCGGCCTCGCACGTTGACACGGCTACCGATGTTTGTTTCTTGCATTGCCAGGATACCAATCTCCCTCCTAGGAACTGACAACCTCTAGTTGTTGATTTGCGCGTCAAGCTGCATCCTCCGTAGTCAGAATCCGTGAACGCCTCCAACTCTAGATCTCCCTCCGTGTGATACCAAAGTCCCAGCTTCGGTTTCGACTTGAGGTATCATAGAATCCGCTTCACAGCTTTCATATGCATCTCCTTTGGATTCGCTTGAAACCTAGCACAAACACACACAACAAACATAATGTCAGGTCTTGAAGCAGTTAAATACATAAGTGATCCAATCATGGCCCGATATAAAGTCGGACCCACATCGGTATCACTTTCAGTACCCGGTCCGAGGTTATGATTCACTTGAATCGGCATGCTGAAATGGGCAGTCAACTTTGTTCCTTCCATCCCGAAACGCTCCAATATGTCATAGACATACTTAGTCTGATGGATAAACATCCCTTCCTTCTTCTGGTCAACTTGTAACCCTAAAAAAAAATTTAACTCGCCCATAGCACTCATCTCGAACTTAGACTTCATCACCTTCTCGAAATCTTTGCACATCTGTTCGTCTTATGATCCAAAGATGATATCATCGACGTACACTTGTACCAAGATAAAGTGTTCTCCCTTCCTCTTAACAAACAGAGTAACATCTATCCTACCCCTTTCAAAACCGTTCTCTAATAAATGGTTGGATAGAGTCTCATACCACGCCCTTGGTGCCTGATGCAATCCGTATAGAGCCTTATCTAACCGATATACTTTATCAGGATATTTTGGATCTGTAAATCCGGGCGGTTGTTCTACATACACCAACTCCTTCACTTTCCCATACAGGAAAGCACTCTTAACATCTAACTGATATACCTTAAAGCCCTTGAAGGAGGCAAAAGCTAGAAAAAACCTAATGGCTTCCAGCCTTGCTACTGGTGCAAATACCTCGTTGTAATCGATTCCCTCCTCTTGGTTGAAACCCTTTACAACTAACCTAGCCTTGTTGCGCGTGACTATACCCCGATCGTCTCTTTTGCACTTAAAAACCCATTTGGTTCCTATGGCAATTTCCCCTCGAGGTAATGGAACTAACTCCCACACTTTTAGTTTCCTAAATTGCGAAAGTTCTTCCTGCATCGCTTCAACCCAGGAGTTATCCTTAAGTGCCATTTGCACATTCTTAGGCTCTACTTGCGATATGAAACATGAATAGAGACATGTGTGATATGCCTCGGAGTCATTTATCATCGACAACAACACAGTGTTGTTATTTAAACTACTCCTAGTCCTCACACCCTCGTTAGGATTTCCTATGATGCTTTCTAATGGATGGTTCTTGTTAATCCTAGATGTCTCTATCTCATCAACCCTTAGATTATCTCCTAAGCTAGATCCTATTTCACCTAATGGGGGAACAGGCTCAGCTTCTATATTTTCGTCCTCATGGACGTTTTCCTCAGAGTTGGAACTTGATGATTGAGTCTGATTCTCAGTGGTAGGTGCTTCTTGATCAGCTACTTCTGGAGATCTATCTACAGTCGCAGTAGGCTCGGATGTGGATTCAAACGTAGTCCTCGGAAAGATATGGCCATCGTCATTCAGATGCAACGTCGCCATGTCCTTTTTGATTGTACCTGCATTATCATCCAAAGGAATGTTAAATGACTCAAATAATTTATCATAGTCAAATATCCATTCCGGACCAGTTTGGGGTTCATGTGTATAACTTGTGACTTCAATATTATACACAATCTCCACAGTACCATTTGTTTTGTTAAAAACCTGTTTGTTTGGTGAGTTCGGCACATAACCTAGGAAGTATCCTTCGTCAGCCTTTTCACCAAACTTCGGTTGATGTTTTGTTCGCAATAAAGTGCATGGTACCCCAAACGGTTCGAATCCAGTTAAATTAGGTGGCCGTTTATTCAAAATTTCATAACATGTTTTGTTCAAAGATTTGACTGTAAGGACTCGGTTTAAAATATGGCACGCGGTATTCACTGCCTCCCCCCAAAACATGGTAGGAAGCTTTGAATCCGAAAGCATAGTCCTTGCAGCCTCAATCAATGTCCTATTTTTACGTTCGGCCACCCCATTTTGTTGAGGTTCATATGGTGCACTGAATTGATGCACTATGCCCTTTGATAGGCAATATACACCAATTACAGTGTTTTTGAATTCAGTCCCATTATCACTACGTATTCTTTTAACCCTTGTTCCGTAGGAATTCTCCACTTGGTCTAAGAACCTGATGAGCTTGGAAGCCGTCTCGTCCTTTGTACCTAAAAAGAAAACCCAAGAAAACCGTGAGTAATCGTCAGTGATAACTAAACAGTACCAACTACCTCCGATACTCCTTTTGTTGATTGGGCCGAAAAGGTCCATATGCAACAAATCGAATGTTAAGGTTATGGAGTTCTGCGTTTTGGACTTGTGTGTCTTCTTATGTTGTTTGCCCTTCATGCACGGTAGACACTTGTCCTCGAACTGAAAGCTCTTCATAGGCACACCCTGCACCAGTCCATTCTTCGTTATGTAGTTCATCTTTCTTAGGTGCAGGTGATCCATGCGTCTGTGCCACAGTACGGATTCCGTCTCCAAAGCTTTGGATAATAGACAGATTGGCCCCATCGAAGTCTCCGGCTTGTTCATATCCAGCATGTACGAGTCATTCTTCCTTGGCGCCCGCATTAATACCCATTCTTCAGGAATCTTGAATCCCGGCTTTAGCACTAACGCCTCAGTGTCAGTAAATAACACTGAGTCTTCTTATCACAGATTTGAGATACACTAATGAGATTGTGAATCAGTTTATCAACGTGATAAACTTGGTCCAACTTTATCGTCCCATTAGTGACCACTACGGTACCCGTGATATTTCCACCCTTGTTACCAGCGAATGATACGAATCCCCGATTCCCACCCTTGAAGTCTGTAAGTAGACCTCTTTCCCCTGTCATGTGCCTGGAGCATCCACTGTCGACGAACCACTTGTTGTTTGGACCTGTGGTAATCTCCTGCACATGAAAGAAAATAGGTTAGTTATCACGGGGAACCCAAGCCATAACTGACTTGGTTATACCATTCTCGTCCACATACTTGAACTCTTTCAAATACCCATCTCGCCTTTCAGATGACTTGGGCCTTTGAACTGGAGTTTGTTGTGGTGCCGAGTGATTTAAGTTCACTCTTTGCCTTGGACTAGGCATTTGTTGTGGAGCTCTAGAATAGTTCCTATTATATGGCATTTCGGACTGTGATCCCTGAGCTCTTACCGGTGCATACTGTCTAACTGGAGTATGAGACCTAACTGGAGTGTGTGACCTGCTAGGTGTTGTGCTCCTATAGACTTGTTGTGGTGTTGACCTAGATTGATTAATGACACGATTCGGTGAATTTGTCCTAATCACTTCCTTTGGTCCAACCTTTACCGGTGTGTTTTTCACAACTTGTTTAGGTGCGGCCTGCACAGTTTTCTCGGTACTTTGAGAACTACTGTTGCTCGCCACATTGGTTGAGGGCTTAACAGGTGTTGGATTCACTGTCTTATGTGTAACATCGGCTTTCCTAAGCGGACAGTGAGAAGCAACATGCCCCTTCTCGTGACATCTGAAGCAAGACATCTTATCTATGGACTTTTTGTGTGTTCCCTTAGATCTAGGTGTCTCACTAGTGTCTAGTTCCTTTTGTACATCTATGGCGACTGGCTCATCGTCCTGATCAGCCCAAGCAATTTTCTGTTTTCCTGCAGGTGTTTCACTGGAGGAAGACACAAATTTGACTTTCTTAACTTTGACGGTTGTGTCAGCTACCTTAGGTGTATTTTCTACTATAGGCTCTGGTGTCGGTGTAGGTAGGTCCTCTAAGTCTACTGATTTGTCAGTTTTCTCCTGAGGCTGAGGCACATAGTTTGCATTGAAAGGTGGAGGAATTTCGTGAAATCCTAGACCAACTGTCTTTGGGCGTCTAAAACTTTCCCTAGGTTTAAGCTTGAATTCCTAAACTTTTTCAACTTGCTATTTGCCTCTGCTACCTTTACCTTTGTTTCAGCTAGCTCTATGTCCTTGTCCTTAAGACTTTTGGTCAAGGCCTCTACGTGCTCATACATAAGCTCTATCCTAACGCACTGCTCACTCAGTTTGTCTTTTAGAACTATTACGTCTTGAGCATCAGCCTTAAGCTTTTCTTTAAGATCTTGCTTGATATCGTTTAGGCTAGCGTTTTCAATTTTTAAATTCTCATTTTGAGCAGTTATGGTTTTATGTGATTCTAAGACTAGATTTAACCTATCGTTAGAACTAACACACAACGCACATAATTCACGAAAAAGAGAGTAAGTCAGACTAACCTTTGAGTTATTAGATTCCACGTTGGCCATCTGAGCAGCAAACTCCAGAACTGACTGATCATTCGCCATCTCTACCCACATCGGACTGCTGTCCCTTGTGGTCTGCTCTTCCCCATCACACCCAGTTTCCGTGACTTCTGCCATAAAGGCCCGAGCATTCGATTCTGGATGTGAGCTCCAATCATACGTACCATCTAGCTGTCTGTCTGAAGTGACATTGGATAGTAGACCCGCTAGGTTGGCTTGACCAGATGATGAACTTGGAAGGTATCGTTGTTGGGACTGATTTTGGAACTGTCCCTGATGCTGACTCTGCCCTTGGTATGTCTCCCCCTTCGGTCTCTGACACTCCCTGGCAAAGTGTCCCAGTCCTTGACAGTTGTAGCATTTTACCTTGGACTTATCAAATCCTATCCCCTTGTTGTTCATCGTCAAATTCCTCCCAGTTCTTTTAAAGAATCTCTTAACCCTTTGGGTTACCATGGCCAGTTGCCATTTAAGATCCATTTCCTCAAGATCATCAGGGTCGACCTGATCGTAGTCCTCATCCCAGAGAGCAGGATCGTTAATCTTCCCCTGAACACAATTCCCGTACGCGGCCACAAAAGAAGCAAGCAGATTCAAATGTTCTTCCGCTGATTTTGCGCTCATGGGCATCTTCGAATAGCTGTGAGATGTCGATGCCTGTTGTACTTGAGGCTGCGGTTTTTCCGATCTTCCTAATCCTAAGAACGCGCGATTCAATGAGTCATCAGGCTCTGCTGGTGACGACGTTTCTCCGGTGAAAAACGCTGTAGCAGTCTTCGATTCGGCTGTGACTGAAGGTTTTGTTGTCTTTCCAAAATACATTGCTGCATTCTGGACTTGTTTGTAATCAGTTTCGGCCTTCAGTAGCTCGAAGTGATATGCCCGCAACGTTCCCACAATATCATCCAGAGATTGAGTATAATACTTGTCCTCGTTCAGCTTGATCATTGCCACATACATAGCCCATTTGGCTGGTAAGGCATCAAGAAGCTTGTTGTTCTTGTCGGTGTCAGTAAACTCAATCCCGTGACTTTCAAGTTCCGTCAACAGGTGATAAAACCGGGTGATGATATCATCCAGCTGTTCATCCTTCAACGTCTTGAAAATTGCAAACTGTTGTTTTAACAGCTCTGTACGCTTTCTACGAACCCTAGGATTACCCTCACACCTCTTCTCTAGAGACTCCCAAAGTTCCTTTGACGTCTTTTGAATCCTAAATGTGTGCAGTATATCCTGAGGCAAAGCCATTCGGATTAGCGAGAAAGCTTTGTTTTCGGCTTCATACAATTTCTTATCATCATCCTTCATCATTTGGTATGATAAGACTTTCTGACGGCCTTCAACTTCTGAAACTGGTGGAATATATCCTTCGTCGATACACACCCACATGCGCATGTCATTAAAACGCACGAAATCGGTAAACCGATCTTTCCACCAGTAATAATCTTCGACTTTCATCAGCTTAGGCGGAGCGTTTGCCTTCCCGACCTCGTGGTCCATTTCTAGGAATTTTTGAAGATTTGACATCTTTTCGAAAGTAATTGAATTGACCTTAATTAATTTAATTCGAAACTAATGAGAATTAATTCGTTCGAATCTAGGTAGATTCGAATGTAATCAGATTCCAATTTATTTGGGATTAAATTCGATTAAGTGTTATAATTCAATTAAACTCGAAATTATGTCAGATTCGAAAAGTCCTCAGATTCGAAGGTCAGACAAACTCGAAGTAACAGCAGATTCGAAACCCCTATTCGAAACTAAACTAAACTCGAATTAAACTCGAAAGTAAGTAGACTCGAGATCCTATTCGAATGTAGCACAAACTCGAAATAGATTCAAAACCCTCTGTATCAGACTCGAATGGAGCGGATTTTGGTTAGACTCGAGACTAAGTGTAACCCTAATTACCCCTATTAGATTCGAGCGCCGCAAACTCGAAAAACGGCTAACACTTTGATTTTTTAACGTTTTGCAGATTAAATCAATATTTTTGCAATGAAAAATATTGATTTCGATCAAAAACGTGAAAAACCACAAAGTATTTTCTGAATAAGAATTTGCTAAGCTTGAAAACACGATTTTGAGAGAAAAACCGTCCAACTAGCGTCAAGAAACCTAGAATGTATCTAGATGAACACGAAGAACACCAAGAACACTCCGTAGGCTCTGATACCACTTGTAAGGTCTACCACTACGAGATCTATCTAGACGCGGAGCCGTCAACGAGTGCGGAATCCTCGTTAACGGGTAGACGGAAACAACTCTCACACACGAAACACAGAGACTATCAGAGGCTGAACGAACGACACACGAACAATCCTACGAACTGATTCTCTCCGAAACGGCACTAACACTGATGATAAACTCGAGATCGCTTAATGCTTAATCCCTCACGAATTCTGCAAAAAGTCTGATAATATCTCTAGTCTATCCCTAATTATAAAGCCTGATTCGAGTCTGTTATGGGCCAAACTCGAATCTGGCCCAAGGCCCATTCGAGTTTGTGCACAATGACACTCTCTAATCTGCCTACGCGGTCACATTCGAATCTACCAAGAGGCTCATTCGAATCTAACTAGATTCGAATCCTAGCCTTTTATATTTCGAATTTACCTTCTCACATAAACAACTAAGTGTTGAAACTTATGTTATTAACTTATGCTTGAATTAATCTTTGAACTTTATGTTTGAACTTCTTGTAATATGTTACATCAAGTTCAAACATACAATCAGTAACTGACTAACATACATAAACATATATATCAAACACTAGTTAATTCCCAATACCTTGAATATTACTTAAACCAAAATGTTAGATCGCTTAGACTGCTATCGTCACACAGGGTACCAACAGACTCCCCCTTGACGATAGCTTTTAACTATTTACATCAAGTTTAAGTACTAGAACTATATATACTACTGCCTGCATATAAACCAGCATCTATACAAACTTTTACTACCTTCTGGAACTTCCTGGCTTCAGATCTCCATGCTTCAATAAAGAAGATAGGCTGATCATGTAGCTTCTTCAGGTCGTCCTTTGATAGATTTATTAAATGCAGTGGATCATACACTCTCAAAATCACTTTGTCCTGTGTATCCTCCATGACTGCTTCTGCTGTGTCATTATCGACGTACCACCATTTCATGTTGCTCAAAATATTCTGTGGCATCGATTTCATAGGCACCCTTTTCAAGCATTTGACTGGCTTATAAACCATTCTGGCCCAAGGCCTTCCAGTATGAGGATCTATCCTTGATCCATCCTCTACTCTTTTGCCTGATCTCGGCTTAAGTCTTTCAAACTTTCCCGAACGACCCTCTTTTCTTATTATTTTTGCCATAACTTCAGCGTACGGGTCCTCGCCGATATTGACCAGTTCTTTCCATGCTAATTCCTTTACTTCAATCTTGGGTAGTGTATTGAATGCTTTCAGTGTTCGCCTGAAGTATTGGAGGCATTCTCTTCTTTTCAAAATAAACAGCTGCAGTTCTCGGTCAAAGAACCAGCTTATAATCCCTCCTGAGAAATTTCCAGCACCCGGAATTCTCATCTTCTTTTTCATCTTCAGCTGTTCTTTCTTTTCTTCCTTCTTAAACCAAAGTTTTATCAACTCAGCTCTAGATGGCTCTTTCTCTGCCTCTTCAAGTTCTGTGTCTTCGACTGAGGCTATCTTGATGTAGTCTATATCAATCACGTTATGATTATTGCCTACATATAGTTCCGTGATAGGTTGTGAATTTATTATCACCTCGTTGACATGATCGTCCTCGTCCTCTATCACTTCGTCGTCAGATTTCCAGTCAACAACCTCCTCAGGAATGAATTCCCCTTCCTCCAACTCTTCAACTTCATCTTCAAAGTCAAATTCCATTAGCTCTTCCTCAATATCTTTTAGCGCATCTATCATGTCGCTATCCAAAGTTCTTGAAGAACCAGCCTCTCCTCCTTCACCTTCTGCTAGACTAGGCTCCCCCTGAGATTGAGCAGTCTGAGCAGCAGAAAAATCTACTGGCTCATTCTGACTTTTAGGGCTGGGATCATTGCCTTGATTGTCTTCATCATCATCATCTCTCGGCCTTTGTACTTCCTGATCACGGCACGATGTCTCCCCTTGAGCCTGTAAATTTTTCATTAACTGCTCTATTAGGGAGCGCATCGCCCTTATCTCTGCGGCCTGATCTGCTACAAATGATTTGAGCTCTGTGTTCTCTTCCTGGACTTTCTCCACAATCTTTTTCAAATCGGCATTCTCCTTATCGAGATTTGCATTATGCGCCTGAATTTCACCGATTGCCTTGGTTATGCTTAATATATGGACATTCTGGAAGTCAACACGAGCTTTAAGCTGTAGAAATCGTTGAGTGTCGGCATATGATGATGAGGTTGATGGAATTGACTGTATCGGAGTTGGGCGGATTGGTGATGGAATATATGGTTCAGGTTGAGGTGGTGGTGGTGGAAAGGTGGTTTGAGGTTCTTGAGATTGAGGGATTTGAGATTGTTGAATTTCTGGTTGGTCTGCTGATGCTGAAGAAGACCCTTGCATGAATCGATGACGCTTGGCCCGTTGCCTCGTCACTAAAGGAGCAATCTCTTCTTCTTCAAAATCTGATTCATCAGACTCCCTTATTACTCTCCTCCTCGAAGCTTCTTCATTAACTACCAACCTTGATCCATATGTTCCTATTTGAACAGTTGTTTCAGTCGATACTGACTCAGGAGCTTCAACCTCTAACTCCTCCATCTCTTCCGATTCGGTTGCAGATGATGACAAAGCTTTATCAGCCTGCTCTGGCTCATATTCTTCAACATCTCTCAACACATCTTCTTCTCCCTCTAAAGGCTCAAGTAATTCACCCACTAACGCGGCAGCTACATCTTCATTAGCATGAGAACCTGCCTCCCAGATTTCATTAAGAGTTTGGCATAATTGTTCAGCTTCGCTTGGAACATTTGAAGGCCCGGCTTCCTGCACCTCTGGTTGCCCAAGGCCGATTCGAGTTTGTCCACAATGACACTCTCGAATCTGCCTACGCGGTCACATTCGAATCTACCAAGAGGCTCATTCGAATCTAACTAGATTCGAATCCTAGCCTTAGATAATTCAAGTTTACCTTCTCACATAAACAACTAAGTGTTGAAACTTATGTTATTAACTTATGCTTGAATTAATCTTTGAACTTTATATTTGAACTTCTTGTAATATGTTACATCAAGTTCAAACATACAATCAATAACTGACTAACATACATAAACATATATATCAAACACTAGTTAATTCCCAATACCTTGAATATTACTTAAACCAAAATGTTAGATCGCTTAGACTGCTATCGTCACACAGGTTACCAACAAGTTCTTCTTTAGATTCAGGACTGGTTTCAAGGATAGGATCTACAGTTGTCATTGACTCATCTAATGGTTCATTAACAAGCCTATCAGCAACTTCACTCATGGGATGAATGTATTTGTTGTTGTATGGGGGTGGAGTGGCTCTGTATCCTATACCTTCTTATTAGCTTCTAACACCTTCTGTTCAGCCTCATCTAATTTCTTGTTTAGGGACTCTATTTTCTTATTCAGTTCCTTTTTCTCCCACTCATGATATGTTCTATCATGTCCCATTCGAATCTCATTATCCTTATAGTCATTGATCTGTTTTTCAAGATCTTCTATGGCCTGCATGTACTCATATCTCGTTTCTTCCATCTTAGCTAGAGTTTTGCACATGCTCTCATTATGATCTCTGTACTTTTTAACCATATTTTTGCATGTTTGAGAGCAGAGTTTATCATTTACCTCAGATGGTAGTTCAGTGGAAGTGACATTAGATGTTTCTGCCATGAGAGCTTGATTTTGAAACTCCTCTTCTATCTGATCACTCCAGTCAAACACATTGTCTTCTTGAGAAACAAGTGCTTGTGATGATGAAGTTTGATTAGTTTGCTGGGGTCTTGGTGGCTGTTGACCTTGGGATCCGCATTCTCTGGCAAAGTGTCCAAGCTTGTGGCATTTAAAGCATTCAACTTTTGATTTATCAAATGTTGGTTTGCCTTCTGGTCTGGCATGAAAGTTTGGTCTGCAAGTTCTTTTCAGAAATCTTTTAACCCTCATAGTCAACATAGCATGCTGCCATTTCAAGTCCATCTCTTCTAGATCATCTGGATGGATTTGTTCTAAATCTTCAGCATTTAGAGCAAATAGTCCATCATTGGCAACAAAAGCTTCATAATGAACTTCAGTAGAGTTACCATCAGCACCTGAAAAGGAATCACAACAGTTAGATTTATCAGTTAATGCTGATGACAGCAGAGCAGTGTTATGATTGTAAGAAAAGAATTTCTTTTTATTCTCAACCTCAGTTTCAAACACTCTCAGACTGTTGTAAAGGTCATCCAACTCTATTTCATCAAGAGTATCTTTTGTTCTCCATTGGGCAGTATAGACTGTCCACTCTTCACCAAGTGATCTAAGGAATTTTCTGTTTACTTCATCTTGATCCAAGCTGACTTTAGCACTCTCCAATTCACTGATCAGTTTATTAAACCTGTCAAACATTTGATTAAGGTTTTCATTCTTGCCACCAGAAAAGATTTCATACTGTTGTTTAAGAAGATCTTTTTGATTCCTTTTGGTGCTAGCATTGCCAGCAAATCTTTTCTCTAAAGCAACCCAAAGAGAATGAGCAGTATAGAACTTTTTAAACTGATGTTGATAAGCATTAGGAATGGCTATCTGTAAGAGAGTAAGAGCTTTCACTTCATTCATTCTAGCCTTTCTTTCAAGTTCAGTCTTCGGAGGTGTTTTTATGGGCTTGCCCTCAGCATCTAGTTCAGGGTCAACTACAGGAGGAAATTCAACAGCTTCCCATATGGAATAATCAATAAATTGAATGTGCTGTTTAATCCTGAGTTTCCACATCTCGAATTCAGTGGGTTTGAGCATAGGTACTTTGAGTCCTTGCCCAGATCCACTACTGCTATTATCAAATTCCATTGCAGAAAAATAAATATTTTAAAAGAAAGCTTCTGACTTTGAAAACAAAGAAAAACCTGTGGCTCTGATACCACTTGTCAGGATCAAAATCACCACCTAAGATTAACTGGTTTGAATCAATCAGAGTATAAAACCAATAACCTTGTATTAAATCAAAGTCCAATTAAGAAGTTTGCGGAATAACACTTAACTGTTATAAGAAAAGCTTTCATAAGAAATAACACATAAATATAAAAAAATCAAATCTTTTGTATTGCCAAACTCACTGATTACAATCACCTCTAATCTGTTTGATTAGACGAAGAACACAGACTGTTCTTAGGGTTTTACAGCCTTAGAGGCTTATGAAAACTTAATCAGAAAGCAATTACAACTGAATCAAAACATGTACGTGCAGGCATACAATAGAAAAACCTACCTATGTATATATGAAGCCTTCTGATTTGTTTCCTTGAGGAACTCTGATTTCTTCTGGTAGTAGATATACTTAAATCTTTTCCTGAATTTCAGCACTTTCTATTTGTTAAACTGTTGAGCAGCTTGAGCTTTATCTGATGAGCAGCTTGAGCTTTTGCACTGGTAGCTTGAACTTTTGAACTAGCAGCTCGAACTTACTCAACTAACAGCTTGAACTTTGTATTTACACAGAAAATCTACTAACAGTTTGAGAAATCTAACTAACAACTTGACATACTTAGAATATTTCCCAACATCTTTACTTTATTCCGACCACAAAATCTTTTATCAACGCGTGTTAAATAATAACACAATGAACCTGTCATATCATGTATGATACTAACATTAGTGTTCGATGGAATATGAAATTTTCCATTCCCAATTGCATTTCAAGTGTCAAACTTCGGATCCCCCATGGGTCCGAAGTTTAATACATAATACCCTAAGTTCATAGGCATACTTGTAAGATATGTTTTGTATCTATCCGAGTTTCATATTAGATCCGAAGTTTCCGTCATCTGAAGTTAACATTATCTTGAAATATTTTTTTATGGACCACAAAGTTCGGATCCCTACGTTTAGATCCGAAGTTCGCATGAGCTGGGACTGACTTGCCGAGTCAACCCATCGACTCGTCGAGTCGAGGTCCGAAGTTCGGATCCTCCTTTTGAAAGTTCGCATGATACATAAGGAATCTCATCCGGAGTTCGATTCTCCATCCAAAGTTCGCATCACAAAATACGTGTAAAAATTTTAGATTTAAAGATTCAAAAATTCATAGCGACTCGTCCACTCACCTTACTCGACTCGCCGAGTCGATATGCAGATTTGTACAATGAGACTTATGGGTTTTTACCCAAATTTCACCAAAATCAATTATAGTTACATGCAATCTATAAAATTGATATTTTACCATATGTAGAGTGTTTTTAAACCATTTTCCTTAACCTTAACACTCATATCATTCTAGACTTAACCAAAAATAAAGAAAACTTCAAGAACATTAAAATCCAATAAACTTACCATTAGGCTAAATCCGTTGATGTTTGTAGTTTCTAATGCTTCAAGAGGCTTCACTTGATGATTATCAACTACAATTTCATACATGCAACAACGATTTCTTAGATTTTAATTTCGTTTTTGGATTTTTATATTCATCCAAGATGAACCCTAAACCCCCAAATGTAAATTAACAATTATTACCTTAAATCTGAATTGAATCCTTGTATTTGTTGCTTCTAACACGGAATTTCTTCACAACTTCGAATTTTCAGTACAAAATTGAGTGTTTATGTGTGTGTTTGAAGGTGAAAGTTTGGAAATGGTTACAATTTGAGTATTTTATTCCATCTTTTTGGGTTATTTACAAAAATTGTCCCTCCACTTGCCTATTTTATTAAATAAGGTTCCAAGTCTTATATTTTTACCACTAACTTCATATAGCTTATTTATAAACATATCATTGTAATATTTTCACGATTATTCAATTACAGTAACCAACTGTAATTCCGACCTGAATAAATTCTTCATCAATAATCCAACCTGATTACATCAATTACATATTTAAACTACTTAATCTCAATTTACAATAATTAAAATAAGAGGATGTTACAGCATGGGCTCCACCATGCTCAAACTTCGTCCTCGAATTTACTTGGCTTCTGTAACATCCGACACTAAACCAGGTTAGCAACTATGACCTAATCAGTATTTATTAGCAAATTATAACCTAACCAGTGGTCATTAGCAATTAATCAAAGTGATTAACAAAGTTCATAAGTAAATTCAATTCAATTAGAAACAATTTCATCGATGATTAAGTGATTAACAATGTTCATAAGTAAATTCTTCCCTGAAGACTTGCAAGAACTATTGGATCAAGGATTCATCCGACCAAGTTCCTCACCTTGGGGAGCTCCGGTCTTATTCGTGAAGAAGAAAGATGGATCCTTTAGAATGTGCATCGATTACCGAGAGCTGAACAAGTTAACGATAAAAAATCGATACCCTCTCCCCAGATCGACGACCTGTTCGATCAGTTGCAAGGTTCCAGTAACTACTCTAAGATTGACTTGCGGTCTGGAAATCATCAAGTTAAAGTGTGGGAGGAGGATTTTCCAAAAAGAATTTGCAGAACTCTTTATCGTCATTACGAGTTTCAGGTGATGCCATTTGTTTTGACCAATACACCAGCAATATTCATGGATCTCATGAATCATGTATGCAAACCCTATCTAGAAAAATTCGTTATTGTCTTCATAGATGACATCCTTATCTATTCCAGAAGCAAGAAGGAGCATGAGTAGCATCTGAAGTTGATTTTGGAGCTTCTAGAGAAGGAACAGTTGTACGCCAATGTTAGTGCACCCTGTGCGACGATAGCAGTCTAAGTATAGATAGTCTTTTGTAATAGTTCATGCTTTTTAATAACAAGTTAATATATATGTTAGATCTTGGTTATGTATGTTTGATCTTGTTTGTGATTGATGTTTACTTAAGTTCAAAGATGAGTTCAAAGATAAGTTCAAACATAAGTTCAAAGATAAGTTCAAACATAACTTCAAGAACATCAAGAACAAGTTCAAAGACAAGTTCAAGAATAAGTTCAAAGGCTAGGGTTTGAACTTAGTGGAGCTAAGTTCGAACATGTAGTGGACAAGTTTGTGGGCTTGGGCCTATACGAACTTGTCTGAGCTAAGTTCGAATTTAACCCCTATAATTAAGAGTTAATCAGTTAGAATTACGGACTTTTGCAGAGATTAGCACCTAGAGCTCGTATAGTGCACGTACGAACTTGTGAAGATTTCAGAGAGTCGTTTCGGAGAAATACACGTGTCAGGTCGTTCGTAGTAATGTCTATCATTGTGTTCGTCTCCGGGTTTCCGTGTGTGTGATCGATCCGTTAAACCCCTAACGAGGATTCAGCACTCGTTGGAAGGTGTCGCGTCAAGATCAGATCCGTAGGTAGGTGACATTACATCCAAATTCTCTAAGTTTAAATTTTGGCTACGAGAAGTCAAATTCCTAGGGCATGTGATCAATAGCCAAGGAATTCAAGTAGACCCGTCGAAGATCGAGGCTATTAAGAACTGGGAAACACCTAGAACTCTAACGGAAATCCGTCAGTTTCTAGGCCTTGCCGGTTATTATAGACGATTTATCGAAAAGTTCTCTAAGATAGCCGATTCACTAACGGAATTAACTCGGAAGGATGTGAAGTATATCTGGGGTGAAGCCCAGGAGACGACATTCAAACTGTTGAAGCAGAGATTGTGTAGTGCGCCTATCCTGTCCCTACCTGATGGAACAAAAAACTTTGTGGTCTACTGCGATGCCTCACACAATGGGTTAGGTTGTGTGTTTATGCAGAAGGATAAATTCATTGCTTACGCATCGCGACAACTCAAAATCCACGAGGTGAACTATACAATGCACGACTTGGAGCTCGGAGCAGTGGTGTTTGCTTTTAAAATATGGAGGCACTACCTTTACGGGACAAAGTGCATGGTATTCACGGATCATAAGAGCCTTCAGCACATCCTTGACCAAAAGGAGTTGAAATGAGGCAACGACGCTGGATTGACCTACTAAGCGACTACGACTGCGAGATCCGTTATCACCCGGGCAAGGCAAACGTTGTAGCTGATGCGTTGAGCCGAAAGGATCAGGTTAAGCCCTGGAGGGTCTGAGCTTTGGTCATGACAATCCAATCAAACCTAAACTCTCAGATTCTTGAGGCACAGAAAGAAGCAGTCAAGGATGAAAACCTACTGGATGAAGCTCTAAGAGGCATGAACAAGCAGTTTGAAACAAAGTCTGACGGATGCCAATACTTCATGAACCGTATTTGGCTTCTGAAGATCGGAGGACTAAGAAAGCTGGTAATGGATGAAGGGCATAAGACTAGATATGCTATTCATCCAGGATTTGACAAGATGTACCATGATTTAAAAGACTTGTACTGGTGGCCGAACATGAAGGCTGACATTGCTACGTATGTCAGCAAGTGCTTAACATGATTAAAGGTTAAGGCTGAGCGCCAGAAATCATCAGGACTATTGGTACAGCCAGAAATACCACAGTGGAAGTGGGAGAGAATAACCATGCACTTCATAACTAAATTGCTGAAAAAATCTGGTGGTTTTGACACCATTTTGGCGATTGTGGATCGACTCACCAAGACTGCACACTTCTTGCCTATCAAGGAGGCGGATAAGATGGATAAGTTAACTCAAATCTATCTTAAAGAAGTCGTCTCAAGGAATGGGGTTCCCGTATCCATCATATCAGATAGAGACAGTCGGTTCACGTCACGGTTTTGGCAATCATTGCAAGAGGCTTCGGGTACACGCGTAGATATGAGTACAGCTTACCATCCGCAAACCGACGGTCAAAGTGAAAAGACCATTCAGACGTTAGAAAATATGCTAAGGGCATGTGTGATTGACTTTGGCAAAAGTTAGGACAGACATATGTCGTTAGTCGAGTTCTCCTACAACAATAGCTATCACTCGGGCATTAAAGCTACTCCGTATGAGGCACTCTACGGGCGATAGTGTCGATCGCCGATTTGTTGGGATGAAGTAGGAGATAGCCAAATCACCGGTCCTGAGATCATTCATGAAACTACCAAAAAGATAGTACGGATTCGGAACCGATTAAAGGTCACGCAGAATCGGCAGAAAAGCTATGCAGATATTAGAAGGAAGGATCTGAAATTCCAGGAGGGAGATCAAGTAATGCAGAAAGTCTCGCCTTGGAAAGGCGTAATCCGTTTCGGATCATTCAAGATTTCCAAAAGAATTGGCCCGGTAGCCTACCGACTCGACCTGGCCCTAGAGCTAAGTATTGTACATAATACCTTCCACGTGTCCAGCCTAAAGAAATGCTTGTCTGACGAAACACTCGTCATACGCATGGACGAACTTGAGCTAGATGATAAGTTGAACTTCATTGAACAACCCGTGGAAATAATGGACCGAGAAGTCAAGAAACTAAAGCACAACCGAATTCCAATAATAAAATTCAAATGGATCTCTAAGCGAGGTCCTGAGTTTACTTGGGAATGCGAAGATCAGTTTCGCGAAAAATACCCTCAGTTATTCCCAAATGCTCAATCAGTGGAGAATGCTAGCTAATTTCGGGACGAAATTCCCTTAACAGGGGAGACTGTAACATCCAGCACTAAACCAGGTTAGCAACTATGACCAAATAAGTATTTATTAGAAAATTATAACCTAACCAGTGGTCATTAGCAATTAATCAAAGTGATTAACAAAGTTCATAAGGAAATTCAATTCAATTAGAAACAATTTCATCGGTGCGATGAATCGACAAATTAATTAATCTGATCCATTTGCGGTACTGTTAGATTTATCAGAGCTCAGAGGGGTGGATTTAAACTGATTCATACGGATTCTGCTGGGTTTTCTTGAGTGTTCTTCGTCTTCTTCCATTCTACCCGGTTAGATCTTCATTTTCCTTTGTTTTTCCGTGTTTCTTGTGTTATAATGGTCATATAAACACCACATATATTATTCTCTACTGATTTTAAGCTCATTTAGTTCCATATCTTTGTTAAAATCATCAAGAATCGGCCATTTTCAAGTTTGAAAATATGGGTTTTTTAAGTGGGTTTTTAACGTGTTCATGCTGTTTTTAAGTGTTTTTTAGGTTATTTTAAATCACCAAAAGTGTTTAAAATAGTTTATAAATCATTTAGAACTGTTTTTAGGCTTTAAAACTGATAAAAATCGAATTCTGCTCAGTTCTGCCTTAGAAATCGTAAAAAACCTGCTGTATTTCGGATCCTTACTGTAGCATTTCGGACCATCTAGGCACCAATTTCGGACCACCCATCACCCTAATTTGGACCCTATTTCGGACCATCCTTAGGTGCATTTCGGAACCCCCATAAGCCTATTTCGGACCCCACTTCGGTTCCATCCGAACTTCGGACCATCCGAAGTTCAGATCAGGCTTTCCATTTTCACTGTTGGGACTTATACTTAAATTTTTTCAATTTCGAATCCAACTCATCCGAAATTGTCAACCATCCGAATTCAGAACTTTCTGTTTTCAGTCCAGCCCATCCGTGTCCAGTTTCAACCTCTAAGATCTTCATATTCTTAATCAGCACCCATCATCATAATGTATCGCGAAGCACTTGTACTCGGATCTGAGAACAGACCACCAGTTCTCTATCCCGATGAGTACGAACAATGGAAATCCCGGTTCCTTAAGTTCGTTGGAATGCAACCGCTCGGGAACTTGATGCTTCAATCTATATCTGTGACACCCTCTTGCTTTGATATTATAAATTGAATCACCAGGATCAACAAACAACCCAATGAATAATCATGATAATTGAAATTGAATACTTAAGATAGAATTAAGCAAATCCACACTAAAGCAATAGAATACATGTCTACAGTGATAAAGTCTAACTATTACATCAACATAATTGTTTTAGAATTCATGTAATCCCAGCCCCAAAGCTATATCCATGTACCAATAGCTTCTAAAGTCTCCGGGATATTGAATTGATTTGCTTAAGTAGAAGGTCCAGCTACACTTTTGCCTTTGCCTGAAAACATGGTGAGTTAACTGTAAGCTAAAGCTTAGTGAGTTAACAGATTATGCAAACAACAAATATTTCTTTACAAGCAATGCTTAACCATGGGCAGTGTAAGCCCAATGTATGTGAATACACGCAGTGTAAGCCTCAGTGTATGTGTAAACCATGCATTGCTAGCATGGGTTTGGCAGTTCAAATGCTGATCGGGGATGTGCCGAGCCTGACGGGATAACGAGTGGGATGATCAGTCCCCGACAGTGGCCTGCTGTCAGCCCCAGTCCAGGTCGCATCAGATTGTGAAGTAATGATCATGCAGTGTAAGCATGATGTAAATAGATGCACTTTCAAATGAACGCTGGCTACATGTGTGTTACATGTCAAGTACGAGTGTGCATCATAATAACAAATTAATCATGAGTGCCAAATGATGTATATGAACAATGTAAACATGCCATTGAATATATAAACATGAATGTAAAAACAATAAATGTTAGAATGACAATCTGTTACTCACAGTGATTGGTATAATGTATCGTGTCTCCGAATCAATGTGTGTTTTGATAACACCACAATGATCTGTAAAGTAAGTGTAATAGTGATTTTGTGTCAGTAATTTCTTAAAACTTGTATTCTGTAATTTAATTGAAATTCTAATTGAATTCGGACCACATCCGAATTCGGATGGTCCGAAATCCGGATGGTCCGACATTGGGGTAGTGGTCCGAAAAGAGCATTGGTCCGAAATGGGTGTGGGGTCCGAATTAGGTCGGGGTCCGGATTGTATTTGGTCTGAAGTCACTATAGGTCCGAACTTACTGTTGATCCGAATTGGGGAGAGGTCCGAACTGGGTGGATCCGAATTCGGATGGATCATCATCCGAGTTCATACTTGGAAAATTTCCAATATTTTCCAGAAATCATATTTTGACCATTTTTGCATGCTTTGAGTCTAATATTGCAAATGTAAGCTTAGTAGCACTATTTTAACTTATAACATGTCATATTGTACCAAAATAACCCATTTATGTCCATTTTTCTTATGAGTCTCGATGAACACACACTAAAACACACACATATCTTGAATTCACACTTAGAGGTGGAATCTGATTCTGAAATTTGGTACACTACATTATACATGCTCGATTTACACATTACACTAAGAATATATAACATGCATCAAGAATCAGAACCAAAATCTTTTGATTCGGGTTTCACTAAAAACCGAATAGAAACTTCATAAATTGAAAAGATTGAATGATATTTACCTCGAATCGTTTGTTGCAATACTTATAGTTCCTTATTTGCTATCTGAATCCAACTTTTGCACTTGAATTTGTTGAGTTCTTGTGTTTTTCTTGGATGGAATCCGAGAGAGAGAGAGAGAGTAGAGAGAGAATCGGTTTAGAGAGAGAGTGTAGTGAGAGAAGGAATTCTTGAAAATGAAAGGTTTCTTTTCTATTATTCCCCTTTTATTTCTATTTTGACCCAATTGCATATTGTACCCCTCAACTTCGTATTTTCTTACTTAACTGATAATATGATCGAAAATAAACTTTTATTGTAATAATAATTCATTAATACAACCATTAAGTTCAAATAATTGTAAATTACATATAATTGAAAAATAGGGATGTTACAGCATGGGCTCCACCACGCCTATACTTCGTCCGCGAAGTCATGCTGTGCTAAACAAACTTGGGTACTTAGTCTTCATGTCTTCTTCCTATTCCCAAGTATGATTAGCTCCCCGATGATGCTTCCACTTAACCAGCACCATCCTGATTTCCTTGTTCCGAAGTTTCTTGACTTTTGTTTCCAAAATGCATTCCGGCTCATCCACGAATCTTAGCCGTTCGTCAATCTTAATGTCCGAGTGATCAGTCCATGGTTCCCTTTCGGGCACCAGACTTTTTCTTAAGTAGGCCACATGAAATACCGGGTGAACTCCAGACAATTCCTCCGGCAAGTCCAAATGATAGGACTGGTTCCCAACTCTTTCTAGAATTTTGAAGGGTCCTATGAATCGAGGCGATAACTTTCCTCGCTTTACGAATCTTGTAACACCTTTCATTGGGGATACTTTTAAGTAGACCCAATCATCCTTTTGAAACTCTATCGCTTTGTGTCGGCAATCGTGATAGTTCTTTTGTCGATCTTGCGCCGTTTTCATATACTGCCGAATGAGTTGAATCTTTTCGTTGGTTTCTTGCAACAAGGCAGGACCAGCTATTGGAGTTTCTCCTGTTTCCTTCCAACAAGTTGGAGTCCTACACATTCTGCCATACAGGAACTCGAACGGTTCCATCTTGATTGTGGAATGGTAACTATTGTTGTAGGAGAATTCAACCAATGGGAGGTGATCGTCCCAGTTACCACCCAAATCCATGACACAGGCTCTGAGCATGTCTTCTAGAGTTAGAATTGTTCTTTCACTTTGCCCATCAGATTGAGGTCTATAGGCAGTACTCATTGCGATTTGAGTACCAAGACCGTTTTGTAAAGCAGCCCAGAAGTTGGAAGTGAATCTACTATCTCGGTCAGAGACAATAGACTTAGGCACACCATGCCTAATGACGATTTCGTTTACGTAGATATGGGCAAGACGGTCCAGTGAATAGGTTTCTCGGATTGGAATGAAGTGAGCAGATTTTGTTAATCGGTCAACGATGACCCAAATGGCATCATGTTGACGACGTGTTTTGGGCAGCTTTGTTATGAAATCCATAGTAATATGATCCCACTTCCATTCCGGGATAGGAAGAGGTTGCATACTACCATAGGGTTGTTGATGTTCTGCTTTGACCAAACGACAAGTTCTGCACCTTTCCACAAATTGCCCAATGTCTCTTTTCAACCCTGGCCACCAGAAGTCGGCTTTCAAGTCGTTGTACATTTTCGTGCTTCCAGGGTGAATTGAGAACTTAGACTGATGAGCTTCTGCAAGTATTACTTCTCGCATGTTCCCGAACTTGGGGACCCAAACTCTGCCATAAACACCTTTCAGTCCGGTTCCATCGTCTTGCATTAATGGAAGTTGAACTCTGATATTCTCGTCTTTTACATTCTCCTCCTTTAAGGCCTGCAACTGAGCAGCCCTTACATCGTCTATGATAGTTGACGTCAAGATTGTAGAAGTCAAGGCATAACAGTATGCCTTGCAGTACGCTTTTCGGCTTAGGGCATCGGCCACTACGTTGGCCTTCCCCGGGTGATATAGAATTTCGCAGTCATAGTCTTTGATCAGCTCCATAGACCTTCTCTGCTTCAAATTCATGTCCTTCTGACTGAATATGTACTTCAAACTCTTGTGGTCGGTGAAGAGCTGATACTTGGTTCCGTACAAATAGTGTCTCCATAACTTGAGAGCGAAAGTCACAGCAGTTAGCTCCAGATCATGAGTAGAGTAATCCTTCTCATGTGGTTTGAGCTGTCTGGAAGCGTATGCTATGACATTTCCTCTTTGTATCAGAACAGCACCCAAACCCATGCCTGATGCATCGGCATAGACAACGAAATCCTCGTTCCCTTCAGGCAGGGCTAACACTGGTGCTGCACTTAGCAGTCTCTTCAATCTGTCAAAAGCCACTTGTTGTTCTTCTTTCCAAAAAAAGGTTGCGTTCTTGTGAATTAACTTGGTAAGAGGAACGGCTATTTTGGAAAAATCCTTGATGAATCGGCGGTAGTAACCAGCCAATCCCAGAACGCTACGAATTTCTGAGGCGTTGCGGGGTGATTCCCAGTTCTGGATAGCTTCGATCTTTGCAGGATCAACAGCAATCCCAGCACCAGATATCACGTGCCCCAAGAATTGGATCTGAATTGAATATTGAGTAGGTACAAGTTAACAAAGAGTTCATAAGTGAATGTAAGGATCAAGGAATCGTTTGGGATGTTGAGACGTACCTGCCTCAACCAGAATTCACACTTAGAGAATTTGGCATAAAGTCGCTCTTTGCGTAGCAACTCTAGTAATTCTCTCAAATGCGCTGCATGATCCTCTTCGGTCTTTGAATATATGAGAATGTCATCGATGAACATGATGACAGATTTGTCGAGCATTGGCCGTCAGACTCTGTTCATGAGATCCATGAAAGCAGCCGGCGCATTTGTGAGACCAAACGGCATTACCAGAAACTCGTAGTGTCCGTAACGAGTTCTGAAAGCCGTCTTTGGAATATCGTATAAGTGTACTTTGAGTTGGTGATAACCCGAACGAAGATCAATCTTCGAGAAGTAGCTTGCGCCTTGTAACTGGTCAAAGAGATCATCAATCCGGGGCAACGGATACTTGTTCTTCATTGTGACTTTATTGAGTTCGCGGTAGTCGATGCACATACGCAATGTGCCATCCTTCTTTTTGACAAACAGAACAGGAGCGCCCCAAGGAGACGAACTTGGGTGGATAAAACCTTTGTCAAGTAGCTCCTGTAACTGCTTCATCATTTCCTGCATTTCCGCAGGAGCTAAGCGATATGGAGCCTTTGCTATTGGAGCAGCTCCAGGAATGAGATCAATGCGGAATTCCACTTGACGATCAGGTGGCAATCCCGAGATATCTTCTGGAAAGACATCTGGAAACTCAGAAACAACTGAAACGGTGGAAGGAGATTGAACTTCAGCCTTTGCATCGACAGCGTAGGCTAAGTAAGCTGAACAACCCTTAGCAACATGCTTTCGGGCTTTCGCAATTGAAATAAGGCATAAGTCGCCTCTGTGTCTGTCACCATAAATGCATATGTCTCGGCCCTCGGGAGTGGTGATCTTTATCATTCTTTTCTTGCAAACGATTTGGGCCTCGTTATGAACTAACCAGTCCATGCCTACTATGATATCGAATTCCCCGAACTCCATGGGAATTAGATCTATGTTGAACACTACATCTTCTACAAGTAAAGTGCAATTCCTATATACCTTGTCTGCCTTAACTAACATATTGCTAGCAGTCTCTATGTCAAGCACAAATTGTAATTTTGAAGTAGGCATATTGAATTGACGAGCAAATGTAGTGGAGACAAACGAACGATTTGCTCCGGAATCAAACAGTATACGTGCGGGAATTGAGTTTACAAAGAACGTACCAGTGACCACCTCCGGGTCATCCTTTGCTTCTTCAGCAGTGATTTGGAATGCCCTTGTTGGAGCCCTTTGAGATTGATCCCTGCGAGCAGTGGAAGCTGCAGAAGATCTTGTTGCCGATTGTTGAACAGTCTGATCTCTTGGGGGTTTCGGGCAATCCCTTGCAAAATGGCCAAGTCTATGGCAGTTGTAACATGCATCGTCTTTTCGAGGACAATGCTCCCAGTGATGGCCTTTCTGGCCACAGTAGAAGCAGTACATATCCTGAGTCTTGCACTCCCCAGAGTGCGCCTTTCTGCATCGCCTGCAGTCTCTCATTTCTAAACTGGTCGAAAAGGCCCTTCCCTTCTTGGGTGATGATGATTGTTGATGTGATTGAGGAGAGAATCGAGAAGATCCGGACTCCCGCTGCCTTTTTGGCGGCGACGGTTGAGTCGGTGTTGCAGCGGCTGACCCTATGACATACCCAGATAATAGAACAATCAGCTCCACATTTCGAGCAGCCTCCAGTAAACCAGCAAAAGTTGAATACCGAACCCCACTCATGGTTCGGCGAATCTCATAGTCTAAACCGACCTCAAACCGGGCTATCTTTCTTTCTTCTGTGTCGACTTGATGCGGTGCAAACAAACTTAGTCGGGTGAACTCAACGGCATATTGTGTAACCGTTTTCGTTCCTTGGGTTAAATTCAGAAACTTCGCCTCTAGACGGCGCTTCTCATCAGTAGGACAGTATTGCTGAGAGAATACTTTCTTGAACTCGCTCCAGGACATGTGTGGCACTACCTCCATCGTCAACACATGTGTCATAGCATCCCACCACATGACTGCGTCCCTTGCAAACATAGCGGTTGCAAAGCGGACCATGTCCTTGTCAGCACAGTCGCTGATTCTGAAAGTTCTCTCCGTGGTGGTGATCCATTCCAATGCAGTCACGGCATCTCGAGTTCCATCAAAAGTAACAGCCCCGTTACTTTTGAAGTCCTTAAACCTACAACCCCTTGATCTGTTAGAAGACCCAGTGTCCCGTCTTTCCTCTTGATCATCTTGTTGTCGCTCTTTGTTCTTTCGTTTATCAGCTTTACGTTTTGCTTCGGCCTCATCTCTGGCCCTTAACTGATATGCAAATGACTGAGTCTGCTCAGCCATTCGTTTGGATTGTAGTTCATTGTTTTGTTCCATTAGAGCTTGCATCATCTGGAACATTTGCTGAGGAGTCATATCGTCTCCAGACATGTTCTGAAATATAACAATTTATATTTAGAACATTTGGTTTTAAGTCCTAAGTGTTTACAGTTACCCTTTATTTGTCCCCGTGTGCATGTCATTCCTATCTTTGTTCGGATCATTTCCTAGAAGTCCATTCTAATATCATAACCTAAGTTTGAGTCCAAGTCCTCGCGGACACTTGAAACCTCAAACTAATGCTCTGATACAAAAACCTGTGACACCCTCTTGCTTTGATATTATAAATTGAATCACCAGGATCAACAAACAACCCAATGAATAATCATGATAATTGAAATTGAATACTTAAGATAGAATTAAGCAAATCCACACTAAAGTAATAGAATACATGTCTTTAGTGATAAAGTCTAACTATTACATCAACATAATTGTTTTAGAAGTCATGTAATCCCAGCCCCAAAGCTATATCCATGTACCAATAGCTTCTAAAGTCTCCGGGATATTGAATTGATTTGCTTAAGTAGAAGGTCCAGCTACACTTTTGCTTTTGCCTGAAAACATGGTGAGTCAACTGTAAGCTAAAGCTTAGTGAGTTAACAGATTATGCAAACAACAAATATTTCTTTACAAGCAATGCTTAACCATCGGGGATGTGCCGAGCCAGACGGGATAACGAGTGGGATGATCAGTCAGGTCGCATCAGATTGTGAAGTAATGATCATGCAGTGCAAGCATGATGTAAATAGATGCACTTTCAAATGAACGCTGGCTACATGTGTGTTACATGTCAAGTACGAGTGTGCATCATAATAACAAATTAATCACGAGTGCCAAATGATGTATATGCACAATGTGAACATGCCATTGAATATATAAACATGAATGCAAAAACAATAAATGTTAGAATGACAATCTGTTACTCACAGTGATTGGTATAATGTATCGTGTCTCTGAATCAATGTGTGTTTTGATAACACCACAATGATCTGTAAAGTAAGTGTAATAGTGATTTTGTGTCAGTAATTGCTTAAAACTTGTATTCTGTAATTTAATTGAAATTCTAATTGAATTCGGACCACATCCGAATTCGGATGGTCCGAAATCCGGATGGTCCGAAATTAGGGTAGTGGTCCGAAATGAGCATTGGTCCGAAATGGGTGTGGGGTCCGAATTAGGTTGGGGTCCGGATTGTATTTGGTCCGAAGTCACTATAGGTCCGAACTTACTGTTGATCCGAATTGGGGAGAGGTCCGAACTGGGTGGATCCGAATTCGGATGGATCATCATCCGAGTTCATACTTAGAAAATTTCCAATATTTTCCAGAAATCATATTTTGACCATTTTTGCATGCTTTGAGTCTAATATTGCAAATGTAAGCTTAGTAGCACTATTTTAACTTATAACATGTTATATTGTACCAAAATAACCCATTTATGTCCATTTTTCTTATGAGTCTCGATGAACACACACTAAAACACACACATATCTTGAATTCACACTTAGAGGTGGAATCTGATTCTGAAATTTGGTACACTACATTATACATGCTCGATTTACACATTACACTAAGAATATATAACATGAATCAAGAATCAGAACCAAAATCTTTTGATTCGGTTTTCACTAAAAACCGAATAGAAACTTCATAAATTCAAAAGATTGAATGATATTTACCTCGAATCGTTTGTTGCAATACTTATAGTTCCTTATTTGCTATCTGAATCCAACTTTTGCACTTGAATTTGTTGAGTTCTTGTGTTTTTCTTGGTTGGAATCCGAGAGAGAGAGAGAGAGAGAGTAGGGAGAGAATCGGTTTAGAGAGAGAGTGTAGTGAGAGAAGGAATTCTTGAAAATGAAAGGTTTCTTTTCTATTATTCCCCTTTTATTTCTATTTTGACCCAATTGCATATTGTACCCCTCAACTTCGTATTTTCTTACTTAACTGATAATATGATCGAAAATAAACTTAAATTGTAATAATAATTCATTAATACAACCATTAAGTCCAAATAATTGTAAATTACGTATAATTGAAAAATAGGGATGTTAAAATATCCGAAGGACCCGTAATCTACTATCGAGAGATAGCCGCCAGACCTGAGGCTGACCCCCCTGTCCAAGCCTCTAAAGTTGAAAGAGAACCGGCAAATGACGCCGAGAGAGACCGACAGCACGCTGACAAGAGGGCAGAATATCTGATTTATCAAGCCCTCCCCACTGATATTCTGGTCGGTGTAGACAGTAAAATGTCTGCAAAAGAAATGTGGGACGAGCTGGAAGTCCAAATGCTGGGGGCAGATCTCGATGATCATGCCAAAATAGAGGAGGCAAAGGCAAAGTTTACGGAATTCCGCGCCAAAGACGGGGAATCTCTGCAAGCCACGTTCACCAGGTTCTATGCAGTCCTTAACGAGTTGAACAAACTGCACATCAAGAAGGATAGGGATGATATAAACATCCAATTCTTTGCCGCCTTAGCCCCCGAGTGGCAGCTTGCATGTCGGGCCACGAAAAGAGTCCTGAACATTCCTGAGGTATCAATTAATGTCGTCTTTAAGGAGCTCAAGAAATATCAAGGGGATGTGGATCAACAGAAGCTGATGGCAAATCAATTGGCCTCTCTACTGCTATCAGCCAACACAGGGTTGAAACCGAATGATTCTCTAGCCTTGATCACTAACACGCAGATTCCGACACCATCCTTTGCTCCTGGTTCTTCGTCATCTCAGTACAGGTATGCTTCTCCTCCGCGTGAGGCCTATGATGAGGAGGAAGCTTCAATTCAGGAACAGATAGCCTTGTGGACCAACCGTCTCCAACAGCGACGGTTCTGCCACAAGACTAACAACCAACTCCGTTATGACACCGGTCCACGGAGGTACTCAGATGATAGAAGAGATGACCGACGCGATGACTTTCGAAGGGATGAATACCGAAGGGATGATAGGGATGATCGCAGGTATGACGATAGACGCGACTATCGAGATGATCGCCGTTATGAAAGGCGAGATGATAGGCGTGATGATCGCAGGGATGACAGGCGAGACGATCGAAGGGATGATCTTCGGGATGACCGCAGGGAAGAGAGACGAGATCCCGAAAGAAGGGACAGGAGGCGTGATGACAGCCGAGAGCATCGCCGGGCAGATAAGAGGCCGACGGAAAGAAGAGAGGACAGGCCAAGAGCAGATGAGCCAAAGGCCGCAGATGCACGTCTCTGCTACAAATGTGGCAAACCGGGCCACTTTGCTAGGGAATGCAAGAACAATTTCGACAGAGACGTTGCATACTACGAGAGAAAGCTCGAGGCAGCCAAGAAGAGAACGGATGCATTAGCCCTCGTCGCCCAGGAAGACTACTGGGATGCTGAAGATTCTGAAGACGAGGATGACAAGGGCAAGAATTTCTACATGGTTGATCGTATGGGGTTGGAGACATGTGCTGATTTCACTGCTGATAATTCAGATCATGCTGCTGAGGGGGAGACACTGAAAAATCCACCAGCATGTCTGATGACTACAACCAACGATCCCGAATGCTCCACATCCGGTTCTGAGTCCAATGAGGTATATTCCTGTTACGTTCCTGCACATGTAAATAAATTATTTGTAGATAATGAATGTACACTGCACACACAAATACTTGATCTACAAGCTAAGATTAAATGCTGAAACTGCAAGGTGTGTACAGGCTGAACATCAAGCTCATACTCTGAAAGAATCATCTGAATTATATCATTCAAAGTGGTTAACTAATCATAATGTTATAAAACAGATGTTGATAGAAAAAGTAGATGTTCAGGATAGGAATATATACCTTGAATCTTGCATGGAAACGCTTTCAAAAGATAAACTCTCTTTAAAAGAAGAAATTTCTGTTCTTACAAAACAATTAGATGTGGTAAATATGGAAAATATAGGCAGTTTAGAAGAATACAAAATGATTGAAGAAGAAAGGATAAGTTTATACTCAAGAATAAAGACCCTTGACGATGCATTTTTGAAAAGGTGTCAAACAGAACAAACTATCCATTTAAATCAGCCCAAAGAAACTAGGTTTTACCATTCTAAACAAAGAATTGGTTTTAAAAATCCTAAATATTTGGAAAAAGCTCAAAATGTTTTACCTGTATTTTATGACATGAACTATATGGGAGCCGGTCTTAAATCTTTCTTTTTTGAGTCATCAAAAGAAGTTTTAAACCAAGAAAATGAGAAACGTGTTGCTCGTAAAGATAAAGAAATTTCTTTTCAATATGAAGAACTTAACGAGAGTTATTCTTCTAGAGTACCCACTTTAGAGGAAGATCTCTTGTCAACTTATTCAGAAGCTGAATTGAAAACTGAAACCGTAAAATCAACTCCTCAACTTTATATTCCTGCAAAAGTTCTTCAACAACAAATCATTGTTTTAGAAAAGGAATTGAAGTCGTCTCAAGAGAAAGCACTTGATCTTCAAGATGCTCTTCTCAAGAGAGAAGAAGAATTGGTAAATCAATCTTTTCAACAATCTGTGGAAGTTACTGTCTACAGAGAAAATTTTGAAATAGTTTCACAAAAATTGAAAGATCTTTCAAAAGAACAAACACTTTCTCATTCCATAAAAATTCCATGTGTATCATCAGATAAAGGTAAGGCTAAAGCTGAATCTTCTTCTATCATTGTCAAAGGTGAGTGCTCAAAAGTTTTCAAAAATGAGGTTCCTAAAAAGACACAGATTAAATCCAAGTCTTTTAAGAAACCCACTCACCACCAAAAAGAAAAGTCTGTCAAGTCTAAATCTTCCATGCTTACTAACTCTAATCGTTTTGTTCCTACAGATCATATAAGGAGAGTCCCAAAAACCACCATGCAGGATTTTACAAGTTTTTTTTGTGAAGAAGGCTTTAATGCCAAATGAATTTGTTACTAGAGATAGGATGTCTGTAATCTCTAAAGGCAATTTATGTAACAATGTGTGTAACAATGTGTGTGACAATGTCTGTAATGTTGTACCGAATTCTGCTGTTTCGTTAAAGTACTCTTTCAGTGATTTGTTTAATCTATGTCCAACTAAATATAGACGACAGGTTCCTGAAATGAATGCTTTCGTGCCTTATTCTGTTAAACGTATTCGGAAAAAGAAAACAAAAAATAGTGCATCATCGGCCAGAAACAAAGTTGAGAATTGTCCGTTGCCAAGGCCCAAAACCAAAGCAACAGTCAAAAAGGTCTCAAAAACACAAAAACCAAAGGCAATTTCAGCGCCTAAGGTTCCAATACCCAATAAATCCAATCTTCAATGGATTCCAAAGGGTTGTGCATTCGGACCACACGCAAATGCTAATTGGCATTCTAAATCTGTACACGTGCCATATAAAGCTGGAAATCCTAACAAAAAGGGACCCATATTGAGGTGGGTACCCAAGGTTGTGTGATCTTAATGCAGATGGTTCTTGGTTACTTCCGATCAAGACTCGTGCTTCAAAGAAATGGCTTCTAGTTACCTTAGACTAGGACCCGTTCTTTTGCTTGTCGGTTGTGCTTAAACCGACACGTTTGGCTTCTGTGCACACAGCCCAGGACCCGGTCTTAACTCATCATGTTTTCTGAACATCTCGGTTCAGAACACGGTTTGATTGTGAATTAAAAATGGATGTGTTTGAATGCATATAGTTTTTCATTATATGAATTTATGTGTTTTTCAGGCTAAGTCCATTTGGTATATGGATTCGGGTTGCTCCAAGCACATGACTGGAAGAAGAGAATTGTTGTCCAACGTTGTTGAACAGTACTGCAGAACTGTGAAATTCGGAAACAACCATCAGGCTCACATAAAAGGATACGGGGACTTAGTTCTAAATAATCTGGTCATCAAGGACGTTGACTATGTTGAGGGTTTATCACATAATCTTTTTAGCATAGGACAGCTCTGTGACAAAGGAATAGAGGTAACGTTTAGGGCTAAGAACTGCAATGTTAAGAGCATAGATGGAAAAGAAATCCTAACAGGTTCCCGAAACTCTAACCTTTACACCATTGACGTAGCTAAGCTAATAGTGAAGGATAACATTTGCCTACTATCAAAAGCCTCTTCAAAAGTCTCTTGGTTGTGGCATCGAAGATTATCCCATTTGAATTTTGATAATATCAACAAGCTGGCTGCGAAACAATTGGTCAAAGGACTTCCTGAATTGCGCTACGAAAAGGACCATCTGTGTGGAGCTTGTGAGAAAGGAAAAATGAAACGATCATCTCACAAACCAAAGCCCGAACCATCAACAAAAAGAGTATTGGAGTTACTTCATATGGATTTATGCGGACCAATGAGAACTCAAAGCATAAATGAAAAACGATATGTGTTGGTTATCGTTGATGATTATTCTCGATACACCTGGTTCAGGTTCTTGCGTTCCAAGGACGAGATAGCTCAAGAAATTATTGATTTTATCAAGAGTGTCGAGACCCAACAGCAGCTGTCAGTGCAATCAATCAGATCAGATAACGGCACGGAGTTCAAGAACTCAGTAGTTGAGGGCTTCCTTCGATCCAAAGGTGTTCAACATCAATACTCTGCTGCTCGAACACCTCAACAAAATGGGGTCGTGGAAAGGCGTAACCGTACGCTAGTGGAAGCCGCTCGTACAATGCTCACATACTCAAAGCTACCTCCGTTCTTGTGGGCCGAAGCCGTATCAACAACATGCTATACACAAAATCGCTCCATCATCCATAAGCGCTTTAACAAAACTCCTTACCAACTCTTTTTGAATAAAGTACCATTTATCAAGTACTTACGTGTATTTGGTTGCAGGTGCTATGTGCTGAATGACAAAGACAACCTCGGGAAATTTAACGAAAAGGCGGATGAAGCGATCTTCATTGGATACTCATCCAACTCGAAGGCATATCGCGCATTCAATACCCGAACCAGAACAGTCAATGAAAGTGTGCATGTCACATTTGATGAGTTGGCTGAACTGGCACCCGAAGTTGATCAATCAGGACCACGCATTACTCAAATGCCTGGAGACTCTTCCAATAACCCCATTTCTTTTTCTTCTTCTGATTTGGTTAATTTATTTGATCCTTTTTATGTTGAATTTTTCGGTCCTAACGCTAGTGTGTCTAATGTTGTCAATAATGTAGGTGATCCTTCCAATTCAACTGTGCCGCAAAGTTTCTCCGCTCCATCTTCTTCAACATACCCTCATCCATCCACATCATCCACCGACACATCCGCAGTTGAATCTACTCCTATAATACCCTCACATATAATACCAACAATTCTTCCTTCACCTGAACACTCGAGATCAAATGGACCCGAAGTCACCCAACAGATCAAATCATTGGTGATGTATCAACAGGAGTCCAAACTCGTAGGGCATCTGCTAATGAATGTCTCTTCGCATCATTCTTGAGTATGATAGAGCCCGCTCGTGTGGATGAAGCCCGGACAGATCCAGATTGGATAGTTGCAATGCAAGAGGAACTCAACCAGTTTGAACTGCTAAGAGTATGGCGGTTAGTTCCCAAGCCAAAAGACCGTACAGTCATCGGAACAAAGTGGATCTTTAAGAGAAAACGAGATGAGAACGGCATTGTGATAAGGAATAAAGCAAGACTTGTTGCCAACGGCTACCGACAACAAGAAGGGATAGATTATGACGAGACCTTTGCTCCAGTTGCACGGATCGAAGCAATCAGAATCTTCTTAGCGTACGCGGCACACAAAGATTTCAAAGTGTACCAAATGAACGTCAAGACTGCCTTCCTAAACGGTGAACTTAACGAGGAGGTGTATGTTGAACAACCACAAGGCTTTGTTGATGCACATAAACCCGACCATGTTTTATGTACTAGATAAAGCCCTCTATGGTTTAAAACAAGCACCTCGAGCATGGTATGATAGTCTTTCAAACTTCCTTATTTCTGCCGGTTTCTATAAAGGTGTGGTGGACACAACTCTGTTCACAAAAAGGGAAGGCCCACATATAATGCTAGTACAAATTTATGTCGACGATATTATATTTGGATCTACTGACAGTAATTTTTGTAAGGGTTTTTCGGCCCTAATGGAGTCCAGGTTTGAGATGAGTATGATGGGGGAAATGAACTTTTTCCTCGGATTACAAGTCAAACAACTTGAGGATGGGATTTTTGTGAACCAGTCGAAATATACTCTTGACATTCTCAAGAAGTATAAGTTAAACTCTTGCACGAGTATCGCAACTCCCATGGCCTCCAACTGTAAGTTAGACACCGATCCTTCTGGGAAAAGTGTCGATAATACAACTTACAGAGGGATGATAGGATCCTTACTATACTTGACTGCCAGTAGGCCGGATATAGTGTTTTCAACATGTCTTTGTGCTAGATTTCAGGCCGACCCAAAAGAATCACACCTAACTGCGGTAAAACGCATTTTTCGTTATCTTAAGGGTACACCCGAACTTGGTCTATGGTATCCAAAGGGAACCGATTTTGATCTTACCGCATTTTCATATGTTGATTTTGCAGGTTGTAGAGTGGACAGAAAAGACACGTCGGGAGGAATACAGTTTTTAGGAATTTACTAAATCTTTAGACGAACCTCGTTTTCAGTTTTTAGTATCTCATATCGGCATGTTGAATCCGCCTTCCAATTAAATATCAGATATTGTCTTAAATAATTCTATTTCAATCTATCATGATTGAAATTCCTTTATTTTAGCAAATATCTGTTGTTTAAATTTAAGGTCTGTGTCACAAAATTGAAACTCAATATTTCCTTATCTGCGTATATTTTTAATAATTAATGATCCTGACAAATTGTTGTGTGAATTGTTCTTCACGGAGTGGGATGCAAACAATATCCAGGTTTGTCTGTGCTTGAAAGGCTAAAAAGGGTTGTCGTGATTTAAATCTGAAAAAGAAAAGGAAAAGAACCGGTATTTATTTGAGGGGGAGTAGAGTTAGGATTTTAAATTTTATAATTCTGTGTTTCTCTTTATTTCTTTTATAGTTAAATTTTAAATTTTAGGTTGGTCTTAATTTTTCAATTTATTTTTAAGCTTAAATTTAATATGTCAGAAAAACACAAAAAGATTTTATCTTTCAAATTTATCAAAAAGCCAAAAAGATTTTAGTTTACTTTATTTCATTTTATTTTAATTTCAAAATTAAAGAAAATACCAAAAAATATTTTATTTTGAAGTCTCATAGAAAAACTAAAAAAGATACAATAAAATTGGGCCAAAATTTAATTTAAATCTTGTTTTTGTTTAAAAGCCCAAAACATTTTGTGTGTTGTGTGACCAACCCGGCGGCCCATCTCCTGTCTTATACGCGGATCCCAGGCTCCGACCCGACCCGGTCGAGTTTAAATAAGACGGTCAAACAGTCAACCTTTCACTTTTCTTCATCTTCAAGATTACTCCTTTCTTCTTCTCCTTCCTTCCCGTCGACACCACCGCCCACTAACCACCATTATCATCATTCAAAGCTTTTGGATCGTCTTTTTTCTTCAATTTTCTTGCAGTTTTCAACATCAGCATCTTCAGGTAACATCTTTTTCACCTTATTTCAGTGTTTAACTTCCTAGTTTACTTGTTTGATTTTCAAAATTTTACTAGTTTTTTATTTTCGGTTTTTACTATTTTTAGGTACTTTAATGTGTTATTTTTTCTTAGTTGTAGTTAGATAAATTGTTCTCTATGTAATTTTAGACTAGGATCTGTAATTTCATGCATTTTTGTTAACATTTAATTGTTCACGTTTATTTTTGCATGAACTCATTAACTGCACACATGCACTTCGGATTTCACTGTAGCTTCGAATTCGGACCACCATCCGAATTCGGATGGCACCACTTAGACTAAGTTTCACAAATTTTCAAAATTCAAAATCCTAATTCGGACCACAGTCCATCCGAACTCGGATGACCACTGTTGATCCGAATTCGGACCCTCATTGTAATGTATGAACATTTCATCACTTTGAATCTAGTCTAGGAAACTTTGCTACTGTTCATCCGAATTCGGATGATATCCGACTTCGGTTCCCATCCGAATTCGGATACCATCCGACATCAAGTCAGTTCCATATCATTGCATACATCCATTTCGGTACCCATCCGAATTCGGATCAACCTCATCATTCATCCGAATTCGGACCACCTTCATTCATTCCATGCCATGCATTTCGGACCATCATCCGAATTCGGTTCCCATTTTCACCTCATCCGAATTCGGACCCCCACTCATCATTCATGCATCATCCGATTTCGGACGGATCCGAATTCGGTGACACTGTTCATCCGAATTCGGACCTTCCGAAATCCAACACTTAGCATTTTTTTTTTAAATTTTCATTTTTCCATTTCTGCATTTTTATATAAATTCAAAAACCACAAAAATATTTCCATCTAAGTGCACCATTGAGTAGAGTTAGGATTAGTGTTTGAGTGAAAAGGTCTTATCTAACATCGGTCTCTTAACGATTGACTTTGGACTTTTCTAGTAGAATTTTATTCTACTAATAAAGACCTGATGCTAAACAGATCAGACAGTTTCTATCTCACACTAATGTAGAATTCACATCAATGTCTTATCATGTCAAGTCTCATTATTCTAACTCTGTTGCACTTTGCAGGATGATGGAACCCGCAGTCATTCTCACCGCACCCCATCCCCCCATCCCAAATAACAATGCTCAACTCCCTGAAGAATCCATCCTACCCAGCGCCGAGTTTGTCGAGTTTATTCCACATAACTGGCAACTCGACGTTTCCATCCTCTCCAAAGAAACCCAAACCCTCGCCTTCGACATCCTCACCCGCCATCCCCTCTACTATGCCTTATCCACTGCCATAGCTGTTCCCCAGATATATCTCCAACAATTCTGGAACAGGCTAACATATGTAACCGACCCCGCACCTCACTTCACATCCACTATTGACTGCGTTCCGGTCAAAATCACTACATCTGCCATCCGCCACATCCTTCATCTACCCGCTGAAGCCTACCTTCCCACCCGTGAAGTGTTCGACCCAAACCCATCCGTCTCTGAAACCCTAACTGAGATTCAATCTCTGGGGTATGACGGTCCCCTCTCTAAACCATCAGACTTCCGCACGAAAAACCTTCAATCCCACTGGCGGATACTATTCGATGTGCTCAACAAATGCTTCACCGCAAAGCATTCAGGCTATGACTCAGCGTCGGCACAGGTCCTAGCCATGTTCACAGGCTTTGCCTTTGACCGACACGTGGACTATGCTGCATTCATATTCGAAGAATTACGAAGAGTCTATGTCGAGAGAAGCACAAAGAAAGGCCAAAAGTATGTTCCTCTTCAAAGATTTCTCCAACTCATCATACAGTTTGCAATGGACCAAGACGACGATATTCACGAGCGTCCGGAGGCTGATGTCTACCCCACAGTGGCAATTCAAAAGTTAACTCTGCCAAAGGGGGCCCAGACGGTACCGGTAATGAAAATTCCTCTATCTCTACTAATGAGGTCAAGGGGCATGGAGCGGGTAACGGCTTATATAAAGGAGAGTTATCCGGATGAGTCTCAGTCGGAATCGATTGAGACTAACCAATCCGAAGGTGAGCAAAGAGAGAGTGAGCATGAGGGAGAAAGGATGGATATTCAGCAATCTCTGGGTCTGGGTGAGCGGTAGCCTGTGATTGTGAGGGAGGAAGCAGCAGGTGAGACAGCAGAGACGGCGGATTCCAAAAGAACCGTCTCTGTCGTGAGAGCGAGGGAGATTCCATCTGAGGGTGAACTGAGCCCTATAAGCCAGACTCCTCTTCATAAAACCGTCCGTCCAGCGGTCGAAATCACCCCCACCACCCACTTGGTTTCCCCTCAAAGGGAAACAACTTCATTCCACGGGGATCTTCCACATACTCCATCGCCCTCTCATTCGGAGAGTGGCGGTGTTGAAAGAGGTCACACTCCTCCCCACGTGACCGAAATTCCTTCATTCACGATTCCATCCCCACAAATACACACAACGCACGGTGCCTCTGTGGCATCCCCAAGAGCTGCCTCCGTGGCAGCTCAACAAACTTCCGGATCTGAGCGTCCCTTAGTGGAGCCAGAAATGACGGAAGGAGTAGACCTGAAGTGGCTCCATCAATGCCATCCACTTCAGGCCATCTCCCAATCAATCTGGAGATTCTAACGGCAGCATTACGTGCTGCCGGAGTGATTACCCGGGCTGACCTGGACGCCCAAAGGGAAGCCGCCGAGGAACGTCACACCGCCCTTCTTTCACTAATCAAGGGTAAGGGTGTCGCCTCCGAAGCTGGCCCCCCACCAGGTTCCCATTCAGTCCATCATCAAATATCGGAGCTGTCGGACAAGATTGATGCGCTTAACCGCCTAATTCTACAAGTCCAGGAACAGCTTAATTCCAGAATGGATCGCCTGGAGTCGGCAGTTATTGAACTCCAATGCCGCACTCAGGCCGAGGCCCCAAAAAGAAAGCATGACGACCAGGACGACCCTGCTCGTCATGAGGGGGAGAAATGACAAAAGGTTCACCATGAGGACCTCATGATAATTGAAGGGGGAGCAGAGGCTGAAGGCACAGAGATTCAAGGGTCTGGGTCTGGGGTTCAGACTTATGAGGCTACGAAAGCACTGATGATAGAATATGAACCTCTACAGATTGAGGGCCCAGCTCCGTTAGACCTCATGTCAGCAATGGTGACCTATGAGCCTAAATATGATAAAGTCGAAATCATATTAGTGTCTGACTCAGACTCTGATACTGATAACGAATATACCTTTCTCACACCAAAGCCTGAACCTCAATCTCCACAAAAATCACCTCCAATTCCAATTGAAATTTTGGATTCCCCAACCCATGAACCTCAAGCAAAAATATCTTCTTCCATCCAATCACCTTCATCCTCTCCCATAACAACTCCATAAATCCAACCCACTCCCACACCTAAAGATCTTCCACCAGTCATACCTACCCCATCAGTCCAATCAACCCCTCCAACTCAATCAGCTCTGCATGCCCATATCGCTGAAACATCTGGATCCAGAACTGTCGACTGTTTTGATACTAGAGAAGTCACCGCAACATATGACAAGACAGACGAGGAATGGATAAAGTGGTACTCATGGGGACAAGTCCACAGTCTGGATGCGGAAACAAAAGAAGAGTTATGTCAGGACCAGAGAGACCGAGTATTGAAACTTCTTGAGGCTCCTCCTAAAGAATTAGAAGAACCTCCGGTCCAGGGGTTAAAAGAATTTTTGAAGAAGTTCCCGGCTGATCAATTTCAAAATCCTATCTTGGAAGAAAGGTTCAAAATGGTCTTCAGAAAGAAGCCGAGATCTTACAGTAGACGTCTTCTAATGGTAACGACCGATGCATCTCGATGCGTTCAAGCTGAATACAATCAGGTGATGCTAAGAGAAATGAGAGACAAGAGCAAATACTGGTCAAAGTCCAAAATAGTCAAAATCAATAACATTCATATGTACAAGAGAGCCAGAGTCTACACTCCAGCCTTCGAGGTACTCAGAGAAGACGGTACTGTTCAAGAATTGTATGAAAGCGACCTTGACTTCGTAAACATAGACGACATAGAGCGTCTGCACAAAAAGATGAAAAATAGAGTCAAGGGTCGTCTGACACACATGACTGCTCTAGCAGCCCTGGTTCGATGCATGAATCGCCGATCAATCATAATGTGCCTCAGAGATTTCCAGATGGCGATTGAGAGTGCCTTAGTCAAAGTGGGTCTGAAAGCTCCTGAACAAGATATATTTTTGATAGACCACTATCCGACGTAAAACGTTCTGCTTCGAGGACAGCCATGGGTTATCTTTTTGAACCCGAAAGGATACAAAAGATTCATGCGCTTTGAGGATCTTCCTTGTTACTCCGACGGCACTATCAGATTGGTTCGAACTGCGCTTACTCAAAAAGTTCAAGACTTTGACGCTCAACCAAATCCAGAACTTAGATGCTCACCACAGGAGATTCAGGATATCCTCAGCGGCATTGAATACCTGAACGAAAGGCTACATCTGAGACAAGTAACCAGACGCTTCGACGTCATACTTGGTCTCCGAGAATCAACTGACCACGCCAGAGTTCCAGGACCTGCTAAGTGATCGAAAAGGGGGAGATTGTTAGATTTATTATTTCGATCCTAGGAGTTGTTTTGTAATATTTATTATCTTTGTATTTTGTCTTGTATTTAATGTCCATGTAATTTATGTTTATGTAAAAGTCAAGGGGCCAAATGTGCCAAGTTGTAAGAGTTAATTAAAGGAGCCTAGAAATAGGCTCCTAGGGTTACTTTCTAATACACGGTTGACATTTGAACAAATACTACGGCCGCCATTTTGTCATTTACTCTCAACATTCCTATTGTCTTTTCTTCATCATTTCACATTTATTGAGCTTGATTATTCATGTGTTTGATAAGAAAATCATCAAGGTGCTGAACAATACGGGAATACATTGTAACAGGTACGATTGATTAATTCAACTAAGTACATAATTAAATTAAGATTAGTAACACTAATCATGTATTAATACACTTACTTAACATTAATTATGCAAGACTAAAACAATTCATTAAACAAAAGCATTCAAAAATATTTATGAAATTACCAAAAAAATAAATACAAGAATACATTCTAAGTACTTTTATAACAAAAAAAAATGAAAATACCTTGATTATACACTCACATGTCTGGCCCTAGACATAGTACATCATAGGTTTTGACTTCAATTTTTTTAATATCAAACTCCATACACCATCAACATCATATCTTCTTTCACCATCTTTCACTTCAACCAAATCCTCACTCAACCTTCAATCAATGACCAATTTTCATCTATAAATAGATACCCCAACTTCACTTCATTCTTCACACCCTGAAAAGAAAAAACCTCTTCTCCTTTCTCTCTAAAAAAATCGGCTAAAAGGCCTTGTGCAAGACCAAAGTTTGCAACTTTTTGTTCTTGAAAGATTTCAAGAGTTCTTGGTGCAATCTTTCAACAGTTTCAATTTCTACTAGTTTGTATACCCCTAATACCACAAAGTAAGTAAATACTAACTAATAATCTCTTATCTTTATGTTCATATAAGTTTTGAATAATATATGTAATCACCAACAACAACAGTTTCATAAAAACTCAAGTTTGTAAATCACTAGTTTTGTTTTTAAGTTTGTTTTCTTCAAATGTGTTTATAAATATATAAACACATAATGTAATTATAAATAATATGAAAACAAGTTATATAAATGTGTTTCATAGCCTTTTATACATGTGCTTTTTGAATCAACATCAAAGCTCACAAGTTGTTTCAAGGTTATGAAATCCGGATTTTTGGCAGAAATATTACGTCGACTTAAAAAAATCATAACTAATTCATAACTTAACGAAATGAGTTGATTCTTATTTCAAAAGTTAGATCTATCTCTTAAATAAAAATCAGGAGGTTTTCATAATTTAATATGAAGTTTAGAACCCTCAAATATTATTTGGGAACCCGAAAGTTTGACAGCTCAAAAATGGCCAACATAGGGTTTTTAACGAGCTTTTTCCCCAACCTAAACACCCCGAAAATGGGCATTCCTAACTTGAAAAATTCTTTGTATATAGTAGTTTTATGACTATGAAAACCAAAGCCCAAATCGTTTTGGAGCTTGGTCAAAAATAGCCTCAAAGTAGGCCGAAAAACCTTTAAAAAGCTGGAAAATTATACATATATATATATATATATATATATATATATATATATATATATATATATATATATATATATATATATATATATATATATAAACTTGACGTTTTAAGTGGGTTTTATTTATAAACTTACTAAGTTGGGTGATTCAAAACATAACAACCTTTATAGATTCATATTATTATATATATGAGAGTTATTAAGTCTCTCATATCATTTAGGACTCCGTTAAAACGCATCCAGTGCCATCACTCATCAACAACGCAAACCTTCGTTTTTACGCTCGATTTTACCATCAACTTAAGGTGGTTCTTCATAGCCCCTATTTTCACTATCTATTGGGGGTAGAAATACATGCACTATTTTTATGTGGACATCAAAACTGTTTAATTGTTATATGTATTACACATGTGTTTATGTAGATCCATCAGCCCTCATATCATGAACCATTATGAAACACCCATCTCAACATAATATAATAATTAATGGGGTTATGTTTAATTAATCAGATTAATATGGTTTTTAAAGAAAATCGGGCATGACCCGTTCGCACGAAGTTAATATCTCTGTTTAGTTATAAACTATCACTTTGGAAAATAAAGTAAATTTACAAGATACTTTTACTAGATTACAATTTCTAACATCAATCCGAAAGACATTACATGTCTTTATACATACATATTAATCATAATGGTAGACAACTACCCAATTACCTCCGACTAGTATAAGCATAGCCTTACCAAATTAAGGCTTCAGCGACAGTCCGTTTAAACTCTAGGACCAGAGCCGGCAATCACCTTGCCTTTACTTAACATCACCTGAGGTATATAAAAGTGAGGGGTTAGCAAATAAAATTTGCTAAGTGAGTTACTAGATCGATATCGAGTGCAAAACATACAACATGTATAAATAATAAAATGATTATGTAATGACAAGTGCAATATCTTTTTAGTAAAATAATGTGGGCATAGCCCATTAATTTGCATAGGTTGCGGTACATGACCCGCTAACCCGCCGTTGCCAACAGATATGGATCAATGTCCAGCTGCGCAACTCCAACCGGCGCCCGAAGTCCGGCCAACTACCCACGAGCTCATGTGGTGTAGGAATTTATACGCACAAACACAAAGTAAGGCGCTTGATAATAATAATAATGATAACCTGGATATCCGGTGAGGCCAATAATAAATGAGCATAGCTCACAATGGGGTAATCGAGAGTAATCATGTGAAGTATGAACTGAATAATCTTCAAGCTTAACATGAAGGTTAATATCTGTGATGAAAGGTATTAAATGAGGTATCTGGCCTTAGGCCATGATTAAATAATAAAACTGCCAACTAGGGCAGTATGCTAAAATCAGTGCAATGCATCATATAAGAGGATGATGCCAATTAGATATGCACAATGTCATGATTAAAATTAACATGTAATTATGTATGCAACACACACATCAATGCTAGAACTCACTGTACAATAGGCTATAATAGCCTTTAATGATCAATACGACTGATACGCCGCTTAATGCCCCGACCAATAACCGGCACTGCTTCCAGCTCCAAACCTGTCAAATAAGGATATTTAAGGTATTCATAAGCTTAGAATAACATTTCATATGGTTTGGAAGTTATTTGAAGTTTTTTTTTGGGCATTTTCGGTTTAAGTTTCCGAATTTATCGACACCGACACGCCTCTTATTGAGTTTTATAAACTTTTGGGCGATGTTTAATGTCAATTTAAATGTTATATAAGTATGGAGTGATTACATGATATCCTAGTAGCATTATAGGGCTTAAATCAAGTGTTTTGGGTGTACAGGGGCTCGACTCGACGAGTCAGAAGGGCGACTCATCGAGTCAAAACTCACTGGAATTGAATTTATGCAAAACCTGACCTCGACTCGGCGAGTCATTATGGTGACTCGTCGAGTCACCTCTGCAACCAGCCAGGAAAGAACGCCTTTTTTGATGTCCTGCTTGCCATACTCCGTTCCAAACTCGTTTCCAACCCACCAAAACACCTCCAAACTTAGTTTTATCATATATATGATGTATATAATCATATATAAACAAGGTTTAACATCTAAACATCATTGAATCCAACGTTTTTACTAATTAAATCCTTGGATTTAATCCAAGGATTTCCAAAAATCCACCCATTCAATTTCCATGGCTTTTTGATGTTTTCTTGCATTTGCAAGGCCAGATTTTTATTAAGCCATGATTATAAATCATTGGTTCACCATATCATGGTTTATCATCAATTTTATATGTATATGGCTACTGGGTTAGGAAGAGAAGATTGGGCATACCATGGAAAGAAAAGAACCATACCTTGAGTTTATGAATTAGTTGCAACCATGACTTGAAATCTTCCTAATAAAATTTGTAGAAGGGAAATATATGCAGAGAGAGTTGGGAGGAAGTGAGATGAAGAAAAGTATACGCGGAATTTTCTAATGAAAGTGAAGGAGGAAAAGAAACCCATTGATTGGGGTTTCTAAATGGTCCCAATTGGTCAAGATTTGCACTTACACCCCTCCTTTCTTCATTTCATCTTCATAAGTAACCTAACTAGTTGTATTCTTCACAATTTAATCCCCTAACATTTGTGGACAACTTTAAGGGCTTGCACACAAGGCTTGGTATCTTGTACATAATTGTATGGAGCCTAAGTTACAAGGGTTGAAAGCACATGGTGCAATCCATTAAAGCTTGTGATTAATAATTCTTTAATTTTATTCATAACCCAACATAAGGATATAATTCATTTGAAATTTTAAAGGGATTATAAGTA